>JANSTU010052993.1:0-19928 GCA_027564075.1 Bolitophila hybrida
CCTTTATGTAATAATGAATGTACCGAGTACACGAACACAGTGTCTGCGCACATTACCAAACACAATTTTGTATAGTTCTTAGCTTTATGTACCTAGATTTAAGATGTATATTTGAATAAAAAGCTTTTAAAAAAAAAAAAAAAAAGTATATGAATTATTAGAGTGATAGGTGGAAACTGAAATGAACCTGCCTTTTCTGAACTCTAAAGGTCCACATGGGCTTTTCCTATCTATTTTAGAAGCTATAGTTTAATAATTGTGTGAAAATACTGGAAAAGTGAAAATATAATATACATATTGTACGGTTAGAAAAAAGGGTTCATTTATTTACCCATTGATGTAAAATATTCCTAATATTACCTATACGTAATATATATCGCCATGTAGAAAAATTATTTAATATTAGGGCCAAGAAATACCCTTAAAATTAGACAAAATGTAACTCAAATTTTTTCAAACATTTCATAGATTATTTAAAATTAAAAAAAAAATAATAATGGCGATAAAGGAACGGTTGTAAAAATGTCAGATTTGCAAGTGAACAAGTTTTTATTTAGTCCACATAAACAATATGTTATGTTAAATTATGTTAATTATTTTTATTAAATAAAAAGTAGTAATGTAATTACTTATCAAAATAATTTATCCATTGATAGTTTAGTTAGTTTAGTTATTACTTTTCATGGTGGTAATTTAGCACAAGGGAATAGAGAGAGTATCCTGGCGCAAATATTTAGAAGAAGCTGTGAAAATACATGACGACGAGATCTCGATGTGTAAGACATATTCTTGGTTTGGCACTCCTCACTGTTCATTTATTTGTCAGCTGTATCTATTTTTTGTTTATTTTTTCTCGTTTAGTGCATTCCTGGGAGTTAGCCAAATGGGAAGCACTTATTTTGCGTTAGTTAGCAGTTTTAATCGATAAATAACTTTTAGAAGTTCCAGCCTCATTAGAGTCTAAAGACTGTCTTGGTGGTCTTAATGGTCAGACTCTTTAGCTCTACAATAAGATCTGGATTATCTCAGCTACACAAGCCTTCAAGAATATAGTACAGGTAGAAGACAATTTGATCATACTAATATCAAGACAATAGACATCGCAACACAATTCTATGATTTCGGAAAAAAACGATTTTTTAAACAATACAAAAAAAGGGTTAAAAATATGCAAAATAATTATAATTTTCAAATATTATTAATGGTAAAAAGGATTACTACATAAACACTTTTCCAAACTGGAAGGACGTATTACTGGATTTGATTTTTATTTTTGCTTCACAATGAATTCTCTATCGAAGTATCATTTTTATATAAAATTATAAACATTTGACTGCTGATTTTTAGGCAAACATCGATTAATTTCTTCAACATTGCTTTCAACAGTCCCATAGCCAATAGTATATTGTTTTTGGTGTTTTGTTCCCGATCTTATTCTTTAATTTTATTCGAAAAACACTTCGGTCTGCCGAATCACAATCTCATTGGATCCTGTAATTCCTTGTGGGACATAGGGCCGGTGTGTGATGCCGCACACCGGATTAATTGACCATTACGGGTTTACACGAGTGGTCAGGTTATGCTAATGTGCTGTGCTACTCCTTTTGGAGCTAATGTGCTCTAACACTAACAAAACATCCCCGATGGTTAGGAGTCTTAATTTGCCCTGACGCGATTCTAGCAACTTTGCAGGGCAAACGCGCATATTTTTGAGATATCTCTATGCACCGAGATCTATCTTGCTATTTATATTTGGAATCGTGAATCATCAACGCCATCATACACTTATTGTTATATACAGGGTGCATGTGATTTAAAGTGCTACATTCGAAAAACACATCGGACTGCACACAGGCGGGATGTCAACTTTTCAGAAGACTTTTTCTATAAATTAAAGTCTTTTACTAAGACGTTTAAATTATTCTTACTAAAAAGTTTAGAATCTATCATCGTTTTCTTCTTCAATTTGCATGTTATCTGGTTCAATATAAGGCTATTATCGAAAAACATACTCATAACAAACATATTCATACTCCACAGGAAAACAATATTTATTTGATCTCAATTATATTACATATTTGTAAATGAGTTTTAAATAAATCACAGCAACAAACCTTATAAACATAAATAAAAAATCAAATAACCATACTGTGTAGTGATAGTCTGTCTGTCTATGTAGTGTGTAAAGAAACAAATTACAAGATACACCAGTAGGACAATACGAGACAATTCCATTTAATCTAACACTTTGAATACAAACTCACACACACAAACTCATATCAATTGCATTTGTACTATATACGTATATGTATTTTGTATTTTATATAGTACATAAATATAGACTACCTTAGGCTCATTTCTACAGGCTTTAAATATCTGGGAAACTACGAATGTTCCTTTGACTTGTGTGTGCAATGTGTATTGTGATTCTCTGAACTCTTATTTGTTTGTTTATGTATATGTGATGTGTACTGGAGTAATTGGAAAAACGATAAAAACGAATGCATTATTATTTTCCTTTGATTGCTCGCGCGTCCAGATTATAAATCTAAGAATAACACGCAAAGATGAAAGTCTTGTCTTATTCACACAACGCAGCGTCATATTTTTTTAATATGTGTGGCGTTATTATGTGAACTCTCTATATTGGTATATAGTGAGCGATTCTGCTTAAAGCGATTGATAGTCTAGAGAAAAATGAAAAGCTACACCCTTTCCAAGTAAGGCACGTATGGCATAACATAAATTCCAGACACAAACATATGGAAACAAAACTCACTAATTGTTCTATATTACGGAACTTAAATATATAAATATAATCGCCGCTGATTTTTTTCGGATCATTTAAACCATTTAATTGAGATTACAACTAATATTTTTTTTTTAGTATTGCGATATATCGCTTTGTTTTGATTGCTTCATTAAAATTCCAGATTGTGAACTCGAAACACATAATTTTTTATTCATTTCTGTGGTGCGCTTCCAGATTGCCAGGTCAGAGAGGTTATAGCGTAGTACTAGCTGTGATGAAAAACTAAATGTATAATATCTTATGTTTGCTATTGATGTATTATTCACAATAAATATATGTAAAGCTGCTGAGCAAAGAATATTTAATTGGTATTTTTAAATTTTTGTTAGAGTTATCTTTTCGAAGATGCATTTGAAATTAAGCAAACAATTTTAATTTAAACCTTCCGAAATAATATAATTATATAAAGTATTTTTGAATTACCTTTTTTTTTTAGTAAAATGTTAATAAATTGAAAGTATTTGTTAAAAAAATAATATTCACATTTATATTTTCCGTATTTGTAAAAAAAAACAAAATCATGACATATATTTCAGAAACTTGCAATTGTTTGATGTAAAGTTTTTACTATATCTACTATGTAAACTGTGAATAGATAAATAATTGAGTTTCATTTACACAAAAACGTTAATAAAGCGTACAATTCATCTATAAATATCACTCAACCATCAAATGAACACCGTTTTTCTTTTCAAAAGTTTCGTTAAAGCGCTTAGCCTTAGTCTTTTCAACAACAAACAATGGTGCAAAATCTTCGATGTACAATTACGAAATAAAATTGTGTATTTTATGTACATTGCAGCTCAAGCGTATATTACATTACAAGCATAATATAAATCAACGATTTTATAGGCAAAAAACATATACGTTTTACGTATAATGGCCGGAAACATGTTTGTTGGCCATTTTCACAATCCTCAAATCGATTTAATTATTCAAGATAACATATTTATTTATCTGTGTAGGTTACCCACAGCCTATGTACAGGTGGCTCAAGGACGGAATTCCTATGACAGACTTCACTAGCAGCCAGTACTATCGTATACACAATACTAGGCGAGAAGATGCCGGTTCTTATCAGTGCATTGCTAAAAATGACGCTGGAACAATATTCAGCGAGAAAATTGATGTCATTGTCGCATGTGAGTATAAACATAATTTTCTGTTTTTTACTTTCTATTTTCTCTTATATAATATATAATTAAAAATTAAACAATTGCATATCATTATTTTGTAGACATGGGAATATTTGAAGATCTCACTGAGCGTCATGCGTCCGTACAGTCTGGCTATCCGGCTATTTTAGATTTAGCACCAATTGATTCAGTACCTTCACCATCAGTCACATGGCAGGCTGAAGAGGGTCCGCTAAACTATGACATCAAGTATGCGGAGACCACAAAGAATCAATTGATAATACTCAGTGCAGACGAATCAGACCAGCGACCATACAGAGCTCGAGCCATTAACACACAGCTAGGAAAAGAAGAAAACAGTGCATTTATTCATCTGAATGTCTCGGGAGACCCATATTCAGAGATCGCACCTGAAATTATAATCCATCCAGAGAGTATGAAACTTGTGCGAGGAAAACAATCTGCTGAACTACAGTGTATCGCTAATGCTCGTCCTCTGCACGAATTGGAAACGCTATGGTTAAAGGATGGAATTCTTGTTGAGAACTCTGGTATTTCGCATACACTTAACGATCCATGGAATCGTACGCTGGCGCTGTTGTCTGCAAATTTAACGCACACCGGGCAGTATATGTGTCAGGTTCGTCTGCGTAGCGGTGGTTTCCCGACGGTAACTTCAACAGCTACAGTAACAGTTCAAGAGCCTCCGTCATTCTTTACACCTCTGCGAACTGAAACACTGGGTGAGTACGGAGCACCGTTGACAGTTCCATGTGATGTTATCGGCGAGCCACCACCACACGTCACCTGGTTCAGGAATGCCGAAGCGTTAGATATGTCCAGTGATAGGTTAGTTTATTTTATACATACAAAATAAAATATTCAGAAAAACTATGACAAATATAAACATCTATTTTATTAGATATCTGGTTCGCGATGACAACTCATTGGTCATAAAGAAGCTCTCAATGGACGATTCGGCCATGTTCCAATGCCTTGCATCAAACGAAGCCGGTGAAAAGTCTTCATACACTTGGCTTAAAGTCAAAAGTAAGTTGTTTTTAAACTATTTATAAAATGTAAATTATAATAATATATTATTAAGTAATACTAATAAAATAACCTAACTTTAAATATAAACTTATTTATATATATATATATATATATAATAATATAGAAAAACTAGCTCTGCTTAAGGGCATTATTGGTAGCGTGCGAGTCAAGCGATTGGCTCAGCCTCGCATTATTCGGGTGAGGGCTCCATCTTCTTCTTCATCGTCGTCTAACACAAATAAAAAATCCAAGCAAAGCAAGGAGTTTCGCTTCGATACCGGCAGTAAGAGGCTAAAATTTAATTTACTAAACCTGCATTTTTTTTAGTTATTCGCAACATTGGTATTTTATTGCTTTTTCCTACATTAATTAGCACACATTCACTTTTAGCAATGAGAATGCACCTAATTTTGCACTTAATAATACATAATTTTATATTTTAATTCAACTTTTTATGTACAAAGCTCTAAAAGTATAATTCATATACCTGAATACATACAAAAACACAATTTTTTTGGTCGTAATATTCGAAGATTGTTTTTTTTTATTAAAGAAATTTAAACTAAACTTAAAAAAATAACTGAAATATGTTATGCTACACGCAGCTATACTAGTATTAAATAATAATTATGTTATATTACTCAAATAATGAACATGCGATAAGTGTAAATATATATCAACCATGTTTATTATTATTTTAATATCTATATAATGATGCTGAGTTAATTGTCTTTTAAAAAGTGGCTTCTAGTTTTGAGCTTGTTTAAAATTATTTTTGTATCCATAATGACCACCAGAAAAAAAGTTCAAGAAAAAGTGGCGCACAGTTTTAAACTCAATATAATATTCAATGTATATTGTACGTGTTCTAGTAGTAGATAATAAAAATCAAAGTATTAAACAAAAATATTTATTTATTATTAACAGTACATATAATTTACATAACGAAATTAAAATATTAAAATGAACACCTTTGTTTATTTACGAGTATATCATTTATAATCGTCTTGGAAATTGAAATTCAATTTCTTCTAATATTGCATTTTCGAGTTCATCTAGTGAATTTGGGTTAGATCTATACAAACACGATTGTACGATCACTAGGTAGTGGAGAACATATACAGTGACTCACAAAACTGTTGCAATTTATTAACACTAAAATAAATATAGTTAAAAATGCACTGAAAACAGTAATAAATTCCTATTAATATTTGATATATTGTTCGGATTTTATACCATTATTTATATCAAAGCGCATTGCAACAGTGAAAAAAACATTTTATTTGTTTTGAATAAAAATGTCAGTTAGGGAAGAATGGTGTTTCTTTTTAAAATACAAATATTTATAATTATATAAATTTATTCCTATAACACATAATATAGAAGCAAAATAATAGTCAAATCTAGACCTCACAGAACCCGGACTTTCAAGAATAATTTTTGATATAGTTCGTGTCGCTGTTCTACTGTAATTAGTCTATTAAAAATAGCTAATCCGTAACTTAATGTGAATGTAGGTGGACATTCCAAATTAAAAAGTGTAAATAATCGGCGTAGAATAGCAAGACTTATTGAAAGTGGGACAATTGATATAGATATACAGGTTCGAAATCACCTTGACAACACTGCTGAATACACTGCATGTACAGAAACTTTCTGAAGATCACTCGAGTTTTCGGTTTAAGAGAAACTTCTACAAAACTATACCCAGCTTTTTTCAACAGATGTGTGCGATGTCGCACACCGGATTCATTGACTATTACGTGTGGACACGACTGGTCAGGCATGCTAATGTGCTGTTTGTGCTGTGCTACTCCTATTGGACTCTAGCAACTTTGCAATAATATATTTCAATATTTCAGAAATAGGCTATATTTATAACGAGAGGAACCTACTGATTTACAGTGCTACATTCGAAAAACACTTCGGTCTGCCGGCCGGTATCGAACCGGCAAATCCCATAAGCCAGCCAACTCGTTAACACATTGTGAAGACTAATAATTACGAGAATTGACGTAGTTTCGTCGAAGTTTCATATGATGATACGTAATTAGATTCGAATTCGAGTAATCTTCTGACAATTTTTATACATCCCGTGAATTCAGCAGTGTTTCCAAGGTGTTATTAAGGTGCTTGCTTTCAATAAGCCTTGCTATTTTCCGCTCCTAACTTCTTAATTTGGGATTTCCATCTATAATACATCTTCATAAAAGTCTGTTTTAGCCAATTTTAATAGAATAATTATAGTAGAATAGTGTAAACGAATTTTATCAGCATGTATATATGTATAACCAAGGGTATTTTTAAATATATTTATTTTAGTGTTATTAACATTGCAACAGTTGTGAGTTAATAAAAAGTTTCGGTGGGAAAAAAATTATACTATTGTTTCTTAGATTGGGGGGTAGGGCAGCTATACCTTGCTGCTTCCAAACGACGCCATCACCGTGCTAAATTGTACACCCAAGTGACGGTCATAATGATATCCATATAATCCTCTTTAATCCTCTGTTGCAAATAAAACAAACATTTACGTTACAATTGTCATTATGATCTAATGAAATTTTAAATAATGATTATTACGTCACAAATAAACCCGAGTACCACTTTAGCTTGAACTTTTTTTATGTACTTGCTGGCTGATTGTGTTTTAGGCACATAACTATATTCAATAATCAACATGTATATTGAAACTATTGATAAGTTAGTTTATAGAATATTAGATAATAATTAGTAATCAGTAAAACGCCTGATCTTGAAAAAGTACATCTAAATAACATAAATGTTATGATAAATTACATCAGCATCACACAACACCAATAAAATATGTATTCGTAACTACACATTATACCTTGTACACTATAATTGAGTAAGTAAAACCAGAAACACACACTTACAATGATGGCTGAACTACTTGCATCTTATTTTAAACATTATTTTCCCGTAGAATTTTTTAAACATGGAAAATCCTAATTTCGAATTTTTGCTCGCAGCATCGACGCCAGTAATGGAGCAACCGCCACAAAATGTGACCGTACTCGATGGCAAAGACGCCACAATAATTTGCCGAGCGGTAGGTGCACCTACGCCTAACATAACATGGATTTACAATGGTATGTAGATGCTAGAGGTTTTGAATTTGTCATTTACAGCTTTTATCATTACAAAAAAAAAACTAAAAACTTTCAATTTTTGAGTTTGCTTTGTTTTTTTTCTAATCCAAGTTTTAAATAACGTTCAGATTCTACACCGGTCGAACTATCTGGTCGCGTGCAGGTGCTAGACTCAGGTGATCTATTGATATCAAATGTACGTGAGACGGACTCTGGTTTGTATACGTGTAGTCGTTCTAACGAAGCGGGAACTGTTGAGGGCGAGGCATATCTAGGCGTAATGGGTAAGTTTGCTAGATTTTGTTTGTTTTTCCCGCAGCTTTATTCTACGAATTTGAAAAAAGAACAGTCCTAATCACATAATAATCCATTAAACTTTGAATGGTTCTCTAGTTCGAACCCAGATAATTCAACCACCAGTTGACACGACAGTACTTCTCGGCCTGACCGCTTCGCTGCAGTGCAAAGTCTCTGGTGATCCATCAGTACCATACAATATCGATTGGTATCGTGACTCGCAAACTTCACCAATTATGAATAGCCAACGTATCGGAGTCCAAGCAGACGGAACTCTTGAAATTCAAGCGGTTCGGGCAGCTGATGTTGGTACATATGCTTGTATGGTGACCTCACCAGGTGGTAATGAGACAAGATCCGCTCGATTGAGCGTTATCGAGCTACCATTTGCACCTACTAACATAAAGACAGAGCGTCTTGATACGCAGACGCATCGCGCTATAAATGTTTCCTGGACGGCAGGATTTGATGGAAATAGCCCTATTCTGAAGTTTATCGTACAGCGCCGAGAAGTTCCTGAACTTGGTAAGTTTCGGCAAAATAATGTATAAATTATTAACATATATATAAATGATAAATTTTTTTCTAGGACCGATTCCGGATCCGCTACTAAACTGGATCACTGAGCTGAGTAATGTGTCTGCGAATCAGCGATGGGTATTACTGACCAGTCTAAAAGCAGCAACCGTATACCAGTTTCGGATTAGCGCAGTGAATAGTGTTGGAGAAGGATCACCTTCTGAACCGAGTAACGTAATAAAGTTGCCACAGGAGGGTATGCATCTTTAGTATAAATATTTATAAATTAGATTCTATTATTCTATATTATGTTTTAGCTCCGTCTGGTCCACCTGTTGGATTTGTAGGTTCCGCCCGATCATCATCGGAGATCATAACACAGTGGCAGCCTCCGCTTGAGGAACACCGGAACGGCCAAATTCTGGGTTACATAATACGATACCGACTTTTCGGATACAACGACAGTCCATGGACTCAGCGTAACATCACTAACGAAGCGCAGCGTAACTACCTTATTCAGGAACTTATCACGTGGAAAGACTATGTCGTTCAGATCGCAGCATATAATAACATGGGTGTTGGTGCATATACAGATGGCGCTAAGATCAAGACAAAGGAAGGAATCCCTGAAGCAGCTCCAAAAAATGTCCGAGTGCAGGCTCTCAACTCCACAGCAGCGAGAGTATGGTGGAAGCCTCCGAATCCACAACAAATTAACGGTATCAATCAAGGATACAAGATTCAGGCATGGCTATGGCAGATGTTTGATGGCGAGGATCAGGAGATGGAAGCAAAAATGATTACAGTTCCTCCTAGTTTATTAGATCCCTTGGCAGAGCAGAATGCTATTATGTCTGGTCTTGATAAATACACAGAATATAACATAACGGTACTATGCTTTACGGATCCTGGAGATGGCGTACGTAGTATACCGGTGTACGTAAAGACAACCGAGGATGTTCCCGACGAAGTGGCCACTTTACAGTTTGATGAAGTATCCGATCGTGCCGTTACTGTTCTCTGGTCACCACCAAAGAGTACAAACGGTATTCTGACGGGATATCAGGTAAAATATCAGATTAAAGATAATGTGGACAGTCTGAAGGTGTTCAATCTAACGGCGGAAGAGACTAGCTTAAAGATAACCCAATTAATGGCCACCACTCGATACTGGTTTGAAGTAACTGCGTGGACTTCAGTTGGTGCCGGAACTCCAAAAACTGCCACAATGCAATCTGGAGTGGAGCCAGTTTTACCACTACCTCCAACACAACTGGCTCTGTCCAATATTGAAGCTTTCTCAGTGGTTCTTCAGTTTACGCCTGGTTTTGATGGCAATTCCTCAATAACCACATGGACTGTAGAAGCGCAAACCGCTCGTAATCTTACCTGGTTTACTGTATATGAGGTATCTGATCCCGATGCTTCAACTCTTACTGTTTCCGGACTTATGCCGTTTACGTCATACCGTTTACGTTTGATTGCCACAAATGTCGTAGGAAATTCTGAGCCATCTGAACCCTCCAAAGACTTCCAGTCCATCCAAGCAAGACCAATGCACTCTCCTCTCAATGTTACAGTCCGAGCGATGAGTGCTACTGAACTACGTGTCCGGTGGATTCCGCTGCAGCAGCACGAATGGTTTGGAAATCCTCGTGGATACAACATAACTTACCGTAACGTTGACAATGCATCCAGATCACATCCCCTTAGCGTTCTTATAGAAGATCACACTGCCAACTCGCATGTGCTGGATACTCTAGAAGAATGGACAGTCTACGAGATCGTGATGAACGCATGCAACGACGTTGGCACATCAAAGGATAGTCCAAAAGCACTAGAGCGAACTCGTGAAGCAGTTCCTTCGTTTGGACCAGTTGCAGTTGAAGCAAACACTACCTCGTCCACAACGATCGTTGTGCGCTGGGGTGAGGTTGCAAAACGACATCAGAACGGACAGATTGACGGTTATAAAGTTTTTTACGGAGCTGTCGGACGTGGTCCTGTTCTACATAAGACAATTCCAAATAACTCTACATTTACAACAACACTTACCGAGCTGAAGAAATTTGTAGTTTATCATGTTCAGGTGCTGGCCTACACGCGCCTAGGTGACGGTATCTTGAGCACACCACCGATTCGTGTGCAGACATATGAGGACTCACCGGGTGCTCCGTCAAATGTATCTTTTCCCGATGTTTCATTTAGTACAGCTCGTATAATTTGGGATGTACCCGAAGAGCCCAATGGCGAAATACTAGCATACAAAGTTACCTATTCGCTCAACGGATCAGTAAACCTAAACTACAGTCGTGAGTTTCCTCCATCTGATCGGACATTTCGAGCTAATCAGTTGCTAGCCGAAAGATACTACACGTTTAGTGTAACCGCTCAGACTCGTTTGGGATGGGGAAAAACCGCGTCTGTACTAGTGTACAGTACAAATAATCGAGAGCGACCACAAGCTCCTTCATCGCCGCAAATATCTCGCAGTCAAGTGCAGGCTCATCAGATAACGTTTAGCTGGACACCCGGACGTGATGGATTTGCTCCATTACGTTACTATACAGTACAACATCGAGAAAATGAAGGTCCGTGGACATCTCTAAGCGAGCGTGTTGATCCATCTGTTACAGCGTACACTGCAACCGCTCTTCGTCCGTATACCACTTATCAATTTCGCATTCAAGCCACCAATGATCTTGGTCCGTCCGCATACAGTCGCGAGAGCATAGAAGTGCGTACGCTACCGGCAGCACCATCTCAAGGAGTTGTCGGCCTCCAGGTCGTCCCTATCACAACTAATAGCGTGCGTGTTCAATGGGTCGCACTCGAAACATCACGTTGGAATGGTGACTCTGCCACCGGTGGCTATCGGGTTCTTTTCCAACCAATATCTGACTTTCCCACGGCTTTACAAGCAACTCCCAAACAAGATGTTATGACCATTTCTGCTGACCATGTTGTTTTGACCGATCTCACCCACGACAGAAACTACGAAATCGTTGTGCTTCCATTTAACTCTCAAGGAACCGGTCCAGCCAGTGCTCCCGTTGCAGTTTACGTTGGCGAAGCCGTGCCTACAGGTCAACCGCGAGCAGTTGAGGGAGCTCCAGTATCTTCTACAGAAGTTCGACTACGATGGAAACCACCACAGCAGCAACAACAGAACGGTGATCTGCTCGGTTTCAAGATTTTCTACCTCGTTACAGATTCACCACAACAGATCGAAGACGGACGCAAATACGAAGAAGAGACCGAAGTAGTTCCTGCCTCCACAACCGCTCACAGTCTCGTGTTCCTTGATAAATTCACACAGTACCGTATCCAGATACTAGCATTTAACCCAGCTGGTGATGGTCCACGCAGTGCTCCAATTACCGTAAAAACGCTCCAAGGCCTGCCAGGAATTCCGGGTATATTACAGTTTAGTGACATTACAATGCAGAGTCTAACGGTGTCATGGGAGCCTCCAAAGAAACGAAACGGTGAAATCCTTGGTTACATTGTAACCTACGAAACGACCGAGGAGAATGACAGTAAAAAAAATTAAATTTCATAATTATGCTCTTGAAACTAATTTATAATTTTGTTCAGAATTCAGTAAACAGGTCAAACAGAAGGTTACCGACACTCACCTAGTGGTACAGAACCTCGAGGAGGAGGTCACCTACACGTTTACGGTGCGTGCGCAGACCATCGACTACGGACCAGCTATTAATGGAAATGTAACAACAGGACCGCAGGATGGATCACCTGTGGTTCCACGGGAACTTATGCTCTCAAAGACTGTGTCCAGTGTAGATATGCACTGGATGAACGGTCCATCCGGCAAGGGTCCTATTCTGGGTTACTACATAGAGAGCAAAAAACGAGGTAGGTTTTATGTACAAGTATTATTTGGTAATATATTGAAATTATTGTTAAATTTTCACGCTTTTCCGATGTGGGTTGTGTAGAAAGAGAACAGAGCTACATGCGTGAGTATTCTCGATGTTGTGTTGTTTGTCTCTTTGGCGTCTTATAAATGTTGTATTTTTTTTTTTGTTATTGGGATAATTTAGGAAAAATAAAAATATGCTTAATTTTGTTATTGCTTTAAAAAATGAAAAATTTAAAATTGATCATATGTATTTGAAACACTTTTTTTTTGTTAATTTGTGTGATAAGTTGTAGTGGTCATAAAAGCCGTCATTTTAGAATTTAAAACAAAAAATCTAGAAAAATACGGAAATAAATCTCTCTCTAATGTTTTACAACTTGATCATATACAAATTAACATACTAATAATAAAAACCATTTTACATTCGTGCAGATGATTCGCGTTGGGAAACCGTAGCTCGTACCACCAGCGGCACTCTACAAGAATTCACCGTCAGCTTCCAGAGTCTGTTACCTTCAACCGCGTATACATTCCGCGTTATTTCGTACAACAAGTATGGCATATCATATCCGGTATACTCCAAAGAAGCGGTGCTAACGCCCTCGAAGCTTTACCTAGAATACGGTTATTTGCAACAGAAACCATTTTACCGGCAGACGTGGTTTATGGTATCTCTGGCGGCTGGTTCAGTAATCTTTATTATCTGCGTGATTGCGGTACTTTGCGTCAAGAGCAAGAGTGATCATTACAAGAGTGAGTAGATGCATTTTATTGAATATTTCGATATTTAATAACTTTTCATGATTTTAGAGCAAGCCGCCAAGACACTGGAAGAGTCTATGGCTATGTCAATTGATGATCGCCAAGAGTTGGCACTAGAGCTATACAGATCACGACATGGTGGAGGAACTGGGACAATCATGTCCGGTAATAGTACAATCGGGCGTCGAACGATGGGCACAATGAGTCGCAAGGGCATGCAGCAGGCAGCTGCCGCATCAATGGGCAAATCACCACCACGTCCATCACCCGCATCCGTGGCATACCACAGTGACGAGGAGAGTCTGAAATGCTACGATGAGAATCCTGATGATAGCAGTGTAACCGAAAAACCATCAGAAGTTAGCTCCAGTGATTCACAGGTAATACAATATTATTGGTCATATTTTATATAGAATGTCGTTTCATATTCTTATTCTAATTTATAATGCAGAATTCAGAGAGCGAAAATGAGAGTGTTCGCAGTGATCCACACTCTTTTGTTAATCATTACGCAAACGTAAATGATTCACTACGTCAGTCATGGAAGCGTCAAAAGCCGGTGCGGAATTATTCGAGTTACACGGATTCTGAGCCCGAGGGTAGCGCTGTGATGAGTCTTAACGGAGGTCAGATTATCGTTAACAATATGGCACGTTCCAGGGCACCACTGCCAGGTTTTTCTTCGTTTGTCTGACCGCATGAGTCCGACGAGACACTGGACGAACATGCACTGTAGGTGTGATCGATTAGTGCTCGTTACTTATGTTTTGTGATAAAAAAAGTGGACTTAATTATGCATCTAAAACATAATATCATAATATTTAATCAGTATCGATAATGTCAATCCTTCTGATTCCAGAAATCTGGACTACAATACACGGTTTCGCATATGTTTTATATGGAAAATGCTTGCTTCCTTATAAAACTGTAAATAACCGCGTTTCCCATAGATTACATTTCATAGTACCCAGATACGCGGATACGGTTGATTTGCCAGAAATTAGACAGTAAACTATATACTAGTATTTATCGTAAGTTAAGCGTTCAGTGACTGAGTATTCTATAGGCACACACAATCAATTAACAATTACAGAATACACATGAATTAACTGTATGTATAGCATTTACATAGCATATACAAAAAAATACATTTTTTGTATTTATTGAGAACATTTAAGATTTCATGTATTGGTAAAATGCACAAAATTTTATTAAATTTTAAATAGACAAATTGTAAAATAGGGTTTATTATAAAATATAAATAATGATTTTACAAAAAAAAAAAAAAATATCGTTCATGTCTATAACAGTTAGATTATTAAAAACCCGACTGAATTATTTTCAAATCAATTTTCTTAAAAAAAAACTGTTTTTAAGACAAATTTATCTAGTTGGAAAAATTTTAGTGCAATAGAGAAAATCCATAGATCTAAAACAAAAATCTAACATAATTACTATCCACACCAGTTATAAAAAATCTCACTGCCACACTTATAAGGTCTGACACAAAACACAAATTAAAAATACAAATTTATATATTCTGCCATATCGCCGAAGTTGCGCTCCGCCGCAACTAATATTTAAGTATTTTATTCCGGTTTTGTACATATTATTAAACGTTGTTGTTGTGATTTTTTATTACAAATTTAGTATTAGATATAATCATAATATATTATATTATTATTTTAAAATTATCATAAGATTCGAATCACTTTGTGTATATAGCCAAAAAATAAAATAATTTATAGGATACAAGCGTCTATATATGCTTGTTTATACATATAGTTACATTTAATAGTTTATTTAAATATTTCCATTGAATTTTGTTTAATGATTACTGACTATTTTATTATTTAAATATTAAACCATTTGGCGGCAGAACAGTGTAGAAATGGCACACTACAATAATTGTAAAATTCTTTAGTGAATACTTTATATGTTTATATGTACGAACACACATACACACATAAAAAACATTTTTAAACTTACAAGTGAATAAACGTATAATTTTTTAATAAAAACATTTTTGACTTCTGCAAAACAGACGGCTTTCGAAAAAAGAAGAGATTAAAAAGGAAATGCGGAATAACACCAGCGAACGTGGGCAACAATACACACTCTTAACAATAACTTAACAAGATAGAGATCACAGTAGATAGTTATTTGAACCTCGGAAAACATTTCGCATCCTGTCCCATGAGCACTAGTAAATCAGTACATGATCAATCTGATTTTAGATATATAATAATCAGAGCAATTAAAAATGTATTAATGTATTTTTTCTACTATAGAGTCGGCGTTGGCAGGATTTTGGCGCCTTTCGAATCCAACAGAGCGCTACTTGAGAATCAGGCCAGAACACATGGTCCGCATCTTTGATACCGAACATTTTTATTCTGTTCAATATCGAATAAATAATAATAATAAACAATGTGATATTCTGTCCAATTGTGTAGGTTCGGGTACCTCTTCTTACCAATCAATTGTCCTGAGCTGTTGAATTATAATTTTTGCAATAATTATAATCGGCGCTAACAGCATAAGAGAATACAACAGTCGCGTTATTCGCATAAGAGTATCGTGACTTTAAATATGAAACAATCATCAATTATAATCCATATTATACCAAAAGCAACGTCGTTAAAATCAAATTGCTGAACAGACTTCTACGAATCTGGAATTTCACTGCGAGATATCTCACAATTCGTATACCACTTATGTAACTCCAAGCCTTCGCAAGACATGAGACTACACATACACATCCTTTCGCAGTTCTTCATCATCATTACTACTATACTACTACGGCATGCTAATTATTGCAGACATACATTTTATTGTTTCAGATGTCGCCAAACTCGAAGTGCGCTATAGCTTTCTTTTCCAACTAGTAACATTGCTCCTTAAATATCAGCTACAATAATCATATATCAATATTGAACCCATAGTTACATTAAGATCTCGTTAAACTCTTTAATTTACATTAAAAATAATTTTAATAATAACAATTTACATAAAATAATGTAACATATATTAAAGAATACCCTATGAACACTTTTGAATCTTTTGAATCACGCTTAAGGAAAACAACCCTGGAAAATTACCCTATGGCCAACACCTTTTGATTCACGCTTAGTCGTTGGAATAGTACTCTATGGCCAACAACTTTTGAATCACGCTTAGGAAAAGCAACCCTTGGGAATGACGGATGGATTTTGAATTTTGGGATTTTGTAGTGCTCTCCAGAGTTAATTATTAAATATTAGGAGTTTCCGCATAAAGCCGTCGTTCTCAGGGTTGTTTTTCCTAAGTTATTCAAAAGGTTTTGGCCATAGGGTACCATTCCACGACCCTCTATCCGCCATTCCCAAGGATTTTTTTCCCTAAGCGTAATTTAAAATATCTAATAATATAATAATAATATATATAATATAATAATAAACTGCAAGTAAAACGTACATATAAATATTAAATGAACGGCCGAATTGCATGTCTTGGTTCTTAACACTAACAATACTCGTAAAACTGTTGATCAGCCACAATAATACACAATGTATGTCTTTCCGGCATACACATATATATATATATATGCAATTCGGCCGATCCAATATTTCTGTATAATTTAAACACAAAATTAAACCTAAAATAACGATTTTATTATAATATTTACCAAATATGGCATTGAAGAAATATATAAAACATATAAAAAATAAAATATTTGAGGTATTAAAATAGTTTATGGTACAATTAATTAAAAATTAAAATATTATAGTTTCCAATTAGTTGTCCGTCACTGTATATATTGTACCAGAAACTATTTTATAATAAATCAAATCGTTTTTCTATATATTGCCTGCCATAAGTATCCTATTTATTTAAAGGGTCGACTTTTAGTGAATACTGTCTGAAAAGTATTGTTTTTTAATTAATGCATCTGACTTTTTTTGATATAATTTTACTGTATAATTTAATTACAAAATTAAAGAAAGGAAACCTACAAACACGATATATAATAATGTGTGCATGTATTTGTGGAAGTGTGTTAATGGTGTCTGAGGTACCATAGTTTGATAGTACGAGTAATTGCGACAAAATAAAAACTTTTATAACCCGGCCGGAATATATCATGAACCCTCTGCGTATGCTTGAGAGACAGATTTAAGATTGTGTGCCTATAATACAATATTTATCTTTCGTTCCTATTTCTATGACGATGTAATTAATTTCAAAAAAAAGACCTAAAACAAAATATCTGTACAAAACAACAATTCTTCAAAAATATTTCATTATTAGCTTTATTGCGCATACAAAAATATAGTTTATGTTTATATTGAGTAAATATACATAATCTGTGCTAGGGGAATTAAAGCTGATGAACGCCTTTGTGATCTGCTGACACAACTCTATACCTGTTAACTTTTGAATAGCATGACTTAAGCATTTGCTATCTTCGGGATAAGTGTCTTGTACGTCTCGATGCCGGCCAAATATGTGTCAATATGAAGAAACTCGTCGTGATCATGTAACAATACTGGTGTGTTGTTGATGGGCGAAAACCCAATGGCTGGAATTCCAACCTTAAAGAAATACATTATTGTATATTTTGTTTTTTTTTATGTTTATATATTTTGTATACCTCTCGAACATAACGACTATCTGTACCACCGGGGAAGATTTGCGTGCGAATTTTCAATTTTCTAAAGAAAAAACATATATTTAAAAATTAAATAATATTGGTTTTTAATTGAATGGCTTACAAGTCATCGATGCCACTTTTAAATGCCAGCCAGAATGGATTGCTATCATCAATTTTTGTTGGCTCTACTTTTGGTTCCCTTTGTTCAAAATAAAGTTCTACATCACCACCAGCTTCCTCAATCCAACGGTTGATCTAACAATTTTAATGTATTGTATACATATATTATTTATCAAGTATAAATCAAACCTGAGCTAAGAACTCTGTGTGATCGACATCGATTGCCAAGCGCACATCAAAGCCGACGGTAAGCAGAGGTGGTACAACGTTGCTCTGCACACCACCGCGCATTGTGGTCAGGTTAACGGTTGTCACGTCGCCAATTGTCAGCTCAGGATTGTTCTCAAGTCGTTTCACCTGGTGTGCCCGAAACTCCATGAACTTGTTTATCAAATAGTTAACCTTCTCACCAGCTGTTCCTTTATGTAGCAATGAACCATGACCCGCGGTACCGGAACAACGAAGTTCTATGCCTACATTTAATATAAAAATAAAATGTATTTTGTAAAATATTTTTGAAATGTGAATTTTCAGTGTTACATACGCCATATTGTTCTTTCTGCGTAAAAGACTGGATAGATTTCGGTTGGAGATGCAATTCCTTCGTCTAGTGAGAATCCCACGTTCAGTGCCTTAAAGTCATCGGTCGGCACAAAGTCCATCATGCCAAGTTTTCCGCCAGTTTCTTCGTCTAGAGATAAGACAATACATTTTCATTGATATGGTCATATTAATATAAATAAACATTATGAAATAATTCTTAAGTTATTAATTAAAATAAGTTTAAAAATATTGTTTTTATTTAAATGTATTTACTTTATTTCTTATTGGTCGGTTAAGCTGTGACAATATTAAAAGTTTCAATAACACAGGCAATTGTATACATTCCGTACTAAAAAGTAAAATTAAATATTTACAGAAAATACATTTATTGTAATTAAAGTGTATTTACAGTGACTTTTTGTGTAAGAATTTTAATAGTATCGCTGGATTTGTCTGTCCACAACACTCTGTAGTTGTTGTAGGGTACCTTTCTAGCAATCCGTTCATGTTTATTTGATTCATATAGCCATCGCCGAATCGTTTGTACTGATCGTACACTTTTGCCCTCGCATATAAGTTTATATAGTAGATAGTCTTAGTCTGTATACGAATGTTGATTCGTTGAGTTGTATTCCTAGGACGACCTGTTTGGCCAGCATAAGAAAGACGTCCATGTTCTTTAAATGCTTTAACTGCTTTAAATACGGAAGCAGGACTTTATATATATTCTACGTTCCTCATTTGTTATTTTTTTATGATGGTACATTTTGCAATATGCAGAAAAATGTATGTGATTTACTGTACTTGTAGGAGATGATGCACAAGACACTAACTATGAATACAATATTTAAAAAGTCCAACAAATTAATTATTAATATTAATTTACAATAACGTTTATATTCTATTGGAACATTGATTTTCTATGTCGCACTGGTGATACTATTTACCGCAACACAAATATTATTAGCCTACTAAATAACAGTAAATTCGTTTTTTTTTGTGTGGCATGCTGAGTGTTATTTATCGAAAAATAACTAAAATCAATCAGTGTTTACAT
>JANSTU010053004.1:0-19928 GCA_027564075.1 Bolitophila hybrida
CTGCCAACCTGGGAAAAACAAATTTTTGAAATATTCTCAGCGGGAAAATTTAAAATGAGAATTTCCGGGTACTTATTGGACATACGCCAAGATATAGTTTTCTAGTTTCTTATAGGGGGGAAGTAATGTTTAGTCATGTGTGACCGGATTTAGAACGGGTTTATCCATGTGGAAATGATGTGCAAGTTTCGAAATTAAAAAAAAATAAAGTAAACTGTTTTTTTTTTGATAAGTAATGATAAGTCCAGAGTGATTCATAGAGCCTGCATTTTCGACAGTTTCAATAAATAGCCAACGAGATGGCTGAAAAATCGGATACTGATACCGAGATTCCACCACCGCCGACAAAGAAAACAAAAAAATCGAAAATTGTCGGCTGCATATTCGACCGAATGAAGGTGTCAGCGCCGAGAGCTACTTTTTCATTAGAGGATGACGACAATAATAGTGTAGTTGGTGAACGTATATATATTAAATGACCAGCGATCAAAATCACCTAATGCACATATTTTAAAAAAATATTTATTTTATTATATATTTATATTATTACTTCAAATAATATAGTTTCATTGATCTTTGAACCCTCGTAAAAGAGTCATATCGCCAAAAAACTAGAACTACAAAATGAGCATGAACAAAATTTGAAAAAAATTGTATTACCATCTCCCTTTTGACCATTTGTATAACCTCTTTTTGGGGAGATAGGGGTAAAATGTAATGAAGCACTTATTTGATTTTTTATTTTATTTTATTAGTTTTACTTCAAATAAAACAACTTTAAGGCATACGTAAAAGTAATAGTGGTTTAGCCACAAAAACGTATAGTACTACATAATTATTTTTTTTCGATCCGTGTAATTTTGCCTTTAAAATCAATTATGGTTAATAGTCATCCACCTCAATTGGCACCGGGGAAAATCAATACTTTGTTCGGCAATTAAAGAATACATTGTCGAACTCGCTTAAGAAAATGATGGAAATGGTACCAAACAACGTCATAAACAATGCAATGGCTGTTCGAAAGATATCCGCAATGTAATGGTGGAAGTAGTCGCAGGATATCGCAGCGACAATATTGGAAAAGAAGCCGCAGGTAACTGCAAAAAGTATACAATTAGATCCAATAAAGCGAGTGCGACTGACTATAACCGTTTCTGTTTTCTGGTCACCAGGACGAGTTCATTAATTGGATGGAGTGGATGAATTCTATGATCTACACAGTCATCCTTTGCAGGAATTGAAGAAATGTGGGCACCGCTCTGTTGCACTTCGTCACCATCATCATAGGGACTAGAATATAAACAAGTAAGCAAACCGCTGGGATCCTCAATATCCATCAATTATTCTAATTGTAAGCAGAAGGCTTTACGATGTTGTTGTTGGAGGCGATGGACTTGATGGCGGTGCTATGGAAATTTCGATATTATAATGATTTGGAGGCAAATATACAGTTTAGAAGCGGTGACGTAATAAGAAAAGTTGTACCCAATATTAATGAAATGGAGACCCTGATTGCGAATCAGGTTTCAGATTTCGTCACCCAACTCCCCATTTTGAGGGAAAGTGTTTGTTATAACTTGTACAAAAAAATTATATGAAGTAATAATAAAAAAAATATAAAAAATAAAGGAAATGTATTTTTTTAAAAATGTATTTTTTTGTATTTATTTACTTGTTTTTTATATAATCAAAACAAAGAAAAAAGTAATTAAATAAACAAATCGCCTTAGTTTAGAAGTTATGGCATCTTGAGAACAGCAACCTAAGAGTCCGGGAATAGTACCCTATACCTTTTTAATAAATTCTTAAAAGGAGAGAAACTTTACTTTATTTTGATTAAATAATAAAAAAATGAAAATGGGTTTTTTCTTCAAATGAAATCCTTCCTCAAACTTTATTTTTTGGTAATAAAGTACAGTTTAGAGGTTTTACAGAATAGACTTTTTTGTATTGTATTATTATGTAAGGATGGTTTGTAAAAAAAAACAAAAATTAAATTATTTATATTTTTTAAATGTCCAAATAGATCAACGTGTATCAGAAACAAATCATCATTTCACAATACTTTCACTTTTGTGAGTAACATTAATTTAAAACAAAAAACAATCCATATTCAATTATTTGTGTAGAAAACAGAAATAAAGAAAGAAGACGAATATTTTTACTGGAACTGACAACGATTATGGCTTTCGATCAATGTCGTTTAAAAAAAAAGTTTTTAGCAGCATTATTACAGTTAGAAATCGGTAAATATGAAATTGTTGAAATTAAATGTCTTTCGTCTTAGTCAATTATGTACATCCTGATAAAGCAATAAAGCTAAACAAAATAAAATTCTGGGTATTTAAAAAAAATCTAAAATTTTACCAAAACTCCTCATCATTTTTATTAATATCATATACTTGACCCTAGAATTAAAAGAAATATATGGCTTATAGATAAATATCGATTTTCAGATTCTTACATATGTATATATTCTTCAAGTTCAATCCATAAACAGGCAACGACACTAACGGTAATAACCATTTAAATCGTGTGTACGTGTGTGTGAGCCAACGTATATAACGTTTTCTACGTAAGTAAAGATTTGTCATTTTTGTATTTTAGTATTTTATTATTTAGTATTTAGTATTTAGTATTTCGTATGTTAGTTGACAGCCTCTAGTCGCTTAGCTGTTTCTCTGCAACAAATGAATACCAGACTTTTCGGTATCGATGTCCTTATCAATTGACGCAAATATAGTTTCAGTGTTTGATTGATTGGAACTTGTTATTAGTAATGTCTCAAATTTGACCTATTTATTAGAATTGTACTTTTAAAAGAGATGTAAATCCAATTAGTCAAAAAAACATATTTTTTTATAATTAATTAAAAAATCGCATTCACATGTTATTTTCAAATATTAATTTAGCAAACAAATATTTAATGTCCTTCTAAATCCACACCCGTGCACCCATATTTATTTCCAACCCCCTTCTCGTTATGCGCTTGCTGATTTTTCATTTCCATTTGCATATTATACGAGTATGTGTCTCTATGTAAAGATGTCACATACGGTCTCACAGAAAAACCAAACGCGAGCTCTGCGCACACATCATCTATTTAACACAAAAATAAAAAAGGCAACCTGCAAAAAATCATCTAAAACACATACACGCTGTCGTGCATCCGTACCAGAGGACTCGTTTTCGTTTTTCCGGCGATTCGAAAACTTAAAATTCCATTTTTAAATGATATTTGATTTTGCACTGTGGAAAAGAATATAAAAAAGATTGGCGTGTATGTGTGCAATTCGCTCGAGCCAGTGCAACAAAAGGAACAAAACTTGATTTAATGTAGATCGAGTATAAATGTTCGCCAGATATTACAACGAACACACATACATATACATATACAATTATCCCACATATATACAAAAATACACGTACTTGTTCCCGAATAGTGTATATGTGTGTGCAGATTCTGTGCAATAAAGGACATTATTATAGAGAGAGTATATGTGTGTGTGTGTGTGCGTGTGTGTGCGTGTGTATGAATATGTATACAAATGCACGATTTATATATATTAGACGTCCTGCAAATATTCTATATTTCTATATAGTGGTACACATAAGTTTGTTTTATGTATATTCACATAATATAGCATGTGCTGGAATACATATACATACATAAACTAAACTGGGGAGGAGAGATTTTTTTCTAAGGACTAAAGTGAGACGAACGTATATGCGGCTCTACATCGCAAGAACGACGGGAGACACGTCTCATTGCCTTCGTGTCGATAATATCGCAATATTTATAAATAAAGTGAAATCATAAAAACCCGATTTTAGATTTTTCAATGGAAATGTATTTTCTTCAAGTGAAAATTAATATAAACGAGATATTTATTTTCCATTTCTCGTAGTATGTATTTTTTTTACAGAAATTCTAGAAGACAGACGTCGATAATTGAACTGTGTAAAAAAATATAGAATAATAAAAATATATACTCTCATACACACACACACACTCACACTGGCAACGTGCAATAAAATATAAAGAAAAAAACTAAATATAAAAAAAAAACAGGATATAAAGAACGTATATTTATGTTCGGCGAACGTACGAGTCGATGCGCATCAGAATTTGCGTCGATTTCTGTAGAAAAACGCAAACGTCCTTTCCATTGGGCGAGAATCTTTAAAACGGAAAGAACCTCGAAAGAGATGAGATGTTTCCTTCTTTTCTCTGCATGCACCGAGTGCGAAGCCGCACACACAATAAACGGGCGGAGCCAATAATCATTGTTGAAATGGGATAGCAATAGATATCAATACAATTACACAAAATGGATAAAACACAAATACAGGAAATCTATGCGCTCTTTTGCGAGTATTTGCGTGTATGTATACGAAACTCTCTCGGCATTACACAAATACATGTGTACTATTATATGATTTCGTTCTTATGCCGAACCGATACGACGTGCTCGGCGCGTTCGAAAAGAAGCTAAACACACATATACAAACTCCCATATCTGGATAAAACATGAGTGCGCGCGAGCATTGCTCTGTGTGTGTGTGTGTGTGCGAGCATGGTACTCTGAAGAAAATACATTTCGATTGCGAGCGCAAAGAGTTTTTACCACTCGACGAGAGAGAGAACGGCCTGAGTCGAATTAGTCAACCGCTGGTTATATGCCAGACAACACATACACGCAGAGCGCGATTTTATATTTTTTATCGGATTCGGATAGTCCACAATATTCGATACCGTTTGTATATCATTTAGTCACTTGACGACTACGACACAATACGTACATAATAATTCAGGTTGTGCGCGCGTGTGCGTGTAATAATAAGATTTTCCCGAGACGTTTGCTCAGAGTGTGCGTGTCTTGTCGAGCTCTGTCTCTGTGTGTGTGTTTATTTTGGAAAATCTTCTATAATAATAATAATTAAGAAAACAGTGAAACTGAAACAGATTTATTTTATTTTTTTCTTATTGTGATAAGTTAAGATCATTTATATACGTGTATTAATGCGTCTTGCGAATTTCTGTGGATTACAACAAGTGTGACAACCCAAGGACTATAATTGAGAACAAATTCGGGCAAAACGAATAAATTTTCTGGATAATTTGTTTTATAGTATGTGTGTGTGTGTGTGGGTGCATTAAGTGCAATTACGCGACAGTGATCGATGATCAATAAATTTGCATACGACAAACAGACGAAAAGTTCTGAAAGTGCGGGTCAGTGAAACACCAACAACAACAAAAGCAACTATATACCAATGTGCCCGCGTAATTCATAAAGTGCAATTGCAGTGTTGCAATTAAATTTAAAAAAATATATATTGCCAATTAGTAAGAGGACAGCCAAACACGGCCTATTTAACGAACGCACCCTCTTCGGAGGGTTTCAGTGGACTGCAGACTCTACAAGGTCTGGTCGGTTTGGAGGGTGTCGCCTCCAGACAGTCGTCCCGAATGCAGCCAACATTGCCCCAGAGTGCTGGAGCTGCTGATATGGATTTGCCGGCCGTACAGCCCATGGACTGGCTCTTCAAAAAGGAGCGAATCTTTTTGCTGGCACAATTCTGGCAACAGGTAAGCAGATTAATTTTGATAAAAAGTGTGGAAAAAATATGAAAAATCTAATTTGATTGTGATTTTTAAAATTGTGAAAATGAGGTTTTAGTCTAATGAACACAGTATGGATTTTCTCGACTGTATCATTTTTTTATGATTTGATAAAACAAAAATTGGACTTTTATTATGTATCTTCTTTTCTACCGATCGTCCTAACAATTTGTCGAAGTTTGAACTTGATTAAAAGTCAAATATAATTTTTCTCGATTGTGATAATTTTTTTGTGAAAAATTAAGATAATTTAAAAAAATCTAGTTTTTCTTCAATTTATTATCTAACCTTTAATTTCACCATTCAATGTCTCAAAACACGATTACATAAATTTACTTTACCTGTAAATGTTTATTTTTGTTGTTTTGAAAATTATCAAAAGATGCGTGCACGCACACATAGACAGGTGAAAAAGTCAAGTTGCTCAATTAATGAGTTCATCAAATTGCATTAATTACACACACATAAATATAGACATTTATTTCTGTTCGAACACATTTTGTTCACCTGCCTCTCGATGGTAAAAACGCACCTTCTTGACACTTAAGACCGCGTGTTTTTGTAAATTCTATTCCTTGGGCACTATTTACTATGAAAAAGAAAACAGCAAACGGTTCAAAGTGCGTGTGTGTCACATTCGATTGGACAAACAACATCATCTGCTTCTTCTGCCTGTCGATACTTCGTCTTTTATTATTTTATATATACAGCACCTCGTGATGGACTTGCGTGTTTGAGCATACATTTCTAAATCACATAATGATAATGATGATGATCATGATCTTCGGTGGTGCTGTTCTCGTTTTGTTTTTAATAAGTTTTCCGCGCGCCAGGTAACTTGCACACATACAAATTACCTGTGTGCGCCGACCACCAGATAAATGTGTATTAAAACATAAATACACTTAGTAGACAAATTGTTTCCTTTTTGTTTTTCGAGCACTGTGGCTTCGATTTCGTGCGGGATTGATTGTTTTCGTGTGTGCCTTTTTCTTATAATATAGACTTGAGGCTCGCCGACTGTCGATTTTTTTAAGCGCTCACGCTCACGATCCGTCGATCGTATATATTAGTCAGAAGATGATCGTTGTGTGCTGCTGCCCTAACGAGAATTTGATTATTTATTAATGACGACTAATTTTTATTGTGAATATAAATATGTGTATTGTATGTGTATAATGTCTGCCAAGTCGTCTTATTGTGTGTATGTATGTGAGCGTATACCTATATTGTAGACGCGCAAAGAAGACGCGACTTTAATAGTGATTATTAAGATTAATACCAGCGGCCCGATTACAGACATTGAATGGCATCAATGGCGGACCGAAAAAAGTGTTTGAGTTTAGTTTTTGTTTTTTTTTTTATTGTATGATGGATTCTATAAAAATCGTTTACGGCCAGACAAAGGCTTTAAACTGCGGTGATTATAGATCTTGAGCATTAAAAAAAAACTATTCATTCATAGAAATACATCAAACATAATGTTGAATGTTACTCAAGAATTTGCGAACACATAATATTTACCAACTAAAACATTCTCTGGTAGTTCGGTATTAAATAACAATGCAATTCGAGGCGCGAACTATAAGCAATACACAACTTATCCTGGGAACATATTTCCCTTATCAATTAAAAACTTCTGACTGCCTGCTTGACTATGTACCCATATACATACATATATGCAATTGCACACTTATGCACACTGCAAATGTGCACTTATGCCATATGAGTGAATAAATGCAATATAATGTGGGTGTGTGTGTGTGTAATGTGTTGGCTATAATATTACAGCCTAGAATCTTACACTGATGACGTGCATTTATTTGTTTTGTTGATAATTTTAAAAATTATTATTATTATTATTATTATTTAAAAAAAAGCCCAAACCCGGAATAGAAATATATTAATAATGTATGACACATTCTCAGGTTTTGTCACACCAAAAGCACATATATAAATATCAATAAAAACATCACCTGTGCATGTGTGTGTGTGTGAAAGGTGCGAAATTTCCGCTTACACCGAAAAAATATACAACATAGACAAAATGCAATGCAATTTTATATACGATTTGTCCGTATTATAAATTTTGTTTTGTTTATATATTTACTGTTTTGGTTTTTCAAGCTGGGCAATTTGGCAAAATTGGGTCAAGTATGAAGTTTGTTTATGTTTTGTTATATGTTTGTATTGTATAATGGATCATATATATATATAATAAATTAGGCCACATATATAAGTTATTTAGTTTATAACTATATGATGTCATTGTAATTATGTAATATGTTCTATATGTTTATTGGATGGGTGATTAAATCATAATTATTGTCAATGTGCAATTGTGCGGAATTATTTACTAAATATAAATCTGAAATCATTGTCATCGCGTGTGCATTTCGTTGTGAAATCAAATTAAATTATAAATAAGGAAACCATAATAAGTTTATGTTTGTCGAAATGTATTTTTTTATTTAACATAAATAAAAAGAAGCGATATAAACGGTGCCATCAATGATACATTTTTATGTAATTTTTATTAACGATAAAATAGATCATTATTGAAAATTTACAATTCTTGTTAAGTGGTATATTATATTTAGAATTCCGTACGATAGATCTATATTTATCCTACTTCCAAACAGCTCGGTCGGATAAAACCGAGCTGTTCGATCGAGCTTGAACTCGTTATGAACAAAGAACAAAAACAATGGAAACACAAAAACCGCATGAATACAAAAGATAAGCTTATATGTAACCTAATAATAATCACACTGAATTTTAGAAATTTTAAAATGTAACATTTATAATCTTAATATTATCTAAAATTAAATTTATTAAAAAATTACAATTTGTGATTGTAGATTAAACTCCATACTGTTTTCTTTATTCTTTTCTAATTCTATTTCTGAAACGAATAAAATGGAAAACCGAAAAATCCGATCGAACACAAAAAACGAAAATCGCATAAATTCAAAAGATAAGCTTTAACAAACTCAATAAAGACCATCGTTAAGTTATTTAAAATTACAACTATTCAAAAATTACAATTGAAATTGTTAATATTTTATAAACTCCAAAAAATCCTTATTTCTTTATCATACATTTTGCACCCTTAAGAAATGTACAATACCACCAACAAACAAGAAATTATCTTACATTTCTTTCATTGAACGCTTTTAGAAATTATTATAATTTAATTTAATTGTTAAATCCAACACTTCCGACCCCATCTATAAGTTTTTCGCGTTAGTTCTATTGGATTTAAAAATGTTGCTCGACAAAAAAACAGCGCGACGAACGATCAAACCCTCTTCCTGAAAAACCGGTTCGCCCGACAGCATGATTGGACTGATTTTCCCTCTTACACATACACACACACACAAGACTTATTGTAATTCACTAATAATTCTGCGTCATCTGTCGCTTTTCTATGCGAGTACACATAAGTAAAAGTATACTCTATATAATTATATATATACATTATTATATATAAAATCGTTTTTATATACTTACACATTCGTCTGGCATTTAGAACAAAAACGAGCGGATAATTTATCATATCGGACACAGTCCATAACCACCGAACTCGCACATTACCCCCGCACCCTACACCCCCATGCTCCAAACTCCGCAAATGTCCTTTCCTTATACACATTTATACGCGGGAACTCCTATATTATAGTTCTCTATATGCGACATCTCGTCCCTTATTAATCTCCACAACGATATTTCATCTTTGCTCTCGGCCACGACTGGCCGCGCGCGCGCTCGCGTATTTCTACGCCACACCGTGTAATAATATGAAATTATGGTCCCTTTTTGAGGCTATAAGTGTATTAAGGACGTCGCACAACAACAACAATACCAGCGAAAAAATATGTCCGTATCGTGTGTCTGTGTACGCAATAATAAACAGCCATAATGATGGTTTATGCAATGGAAATTATGTACGATTGCTAATTAATTAATGGTTGCCAAAGTTCATTTGAAAGAAGCAATTTTTTATGATTATTTTGTTTTTGTGTGCTTTTTAGCTTTAAATATCAAAATATGTGTATGGATAATGTCCTTAACAATATTGAGATAAATTATGAAGACAACTACCCCTTTGTTCTGTCGTGGTCCCCTACACATAAGAGCAAGAATTTTGTGTGCATTCAGAGAACAACGTAATCTGGTATGTTTTATACATATTTAAACAGTATAAAATGTAATGTAGAAGAGTGCAATGTGGAAGATAATAATATGCTAATTCGCAAGAAGGACTATAATTTATATAGAAAAATCACAATTTAGTGCTATATTTATAGAACGTCGAAAGTGAGTGAATCGAATTGATTGAAATGCGAGTACAAAGGAAATTACCAAATGTGAGTAATCCTTTGGCCAAGAAGAAGAACTCACTGGCGTAAGATCTGTGCGTGCAAGTGTGAATATTTGGTGGGCGTCTGCCAATTTATAGTCTGTCTCATAAATAAACGAACTTAATATACATATATATATATATGAGTCCAACGCGTCGCACAAAAACAAATAATAATCAAATTTGTATAAAATAAATAATACCTCGCCAAATGATAAATCTTCTATTTTGGACTGGTTGTGTACACGTTAAGCATATATAAATATATATATATATTTTTTATTGAATTTAATGGTTGTGCTCGCGCTCACGTCTTTGCAAGGCCTTTGAACAAAATATACAATCATATATACTCGTATTTATATATACATGTACATCTTGATTTATTTGGTGTTTTAAGAGTGAGTTCGCTCGTTCGTTCGCCGTGCCGGTTGACAGTAATTAAGTGAATGTGCGCCGCGCAAAATGATAAAACAATACTATAAACTGCGTGTAGACTTAAAGAAGTTTATGCGACTGTGCGAGGTGCTAAAAATAGCGTGCCTCTGTTTATAGTTTTGTGTGTGAACGGAGCGCCAGTTGATGGAAATTATCATTTTAATTTGGATGACATGACACACACAGACAACCAGATAATAATTAAAAAAAAACTGAATTTGCCCCAACTTTGTTGCGTGAATTAGCAACCAACAAGTTGTAATCAGCTTCTAGTATAGATATGTATGTATATATATATGTATATATGTAAATATTCACATTGCTGCCCTTGCGCATTATATGCAGAGTAGCCCCAACGCATTTTCCGACGCGTCGTCGCGTGCATATAACAACATTGCTCGAACACACCGCGCGCTACCGCTTATGCGTCGTCGCCTATTCACACTCAGGCACCGCTTGTCTATATTACAAAACATATATATATATACATACCTAGTAGCTATATTATAGGCCATGAGCCACTGCCGAGCAGACCGATTTAAACCAGTTGTTGCTTTCATCCCCTTTTTGCGCGTATATGTGCTGTTTATATGTTCACCCAGTTTTAAAACCTCGTGCGTCCATACCGCCCTGCAGAACCCTGCAGCGTGCATATATGAAAATTCAATTTTAGCGCATTTCTATATTTCTGCATACACATGCATCTAATAGTCTATAAACATTTATATACATATGTATTTAAATGCACTTATAGCCACACGAACAGAACTGCACACTCACACACAACATATTGTATGCATAATATTTATGCTAAATATCTTTACACATGTAAATATAAATAGGTGCATTTGTATTTATGTTGAGCAGCAGCAGCAGCGGACATATTAGAGTATGTGTGCAGCATAGAAATACATTTAAGAAAAACTCTCTCTATATATAGTATACATATATGCTCTTTATAGCAGGTTAATCAATAAAACTGCGCGCTGTCCAGAATAAACACACTCTCGGGCGCACTTGTTGGAAAATTATGCATCAGAGGAAAAGTGCCTTGTATATATAGTATAGAGTGGAGTGTGCGATTATGTAGGTGTTCTAAAATAGATGGAAAATTAAAAATTAAAATTGTATTTTTTTATAATTTTGCACTACCATTAATTTTGTATTTTATTGATTTATTTTATTTTTTTTATATTAATTTATTTGTATATCTCGGTGGCCATCACAAACCGCGCTCTTCCGTGATCCTTCATGTGCAAGAAAGCATTTCACAATCTTGATTTCAGTTGATCACGAATTGATGCGTCTTTCCAAAATATCAGAAAGATATTCACGTAGATGGCAACGATCAGGCTGCCAGCATAATTTTAGTCAATGCACGGGTCCTCCTCTGATCTATTCAGATCGAATGATCAATGCGGCGTTTAAACATCGATTCCACATAAAGTTGAAGTTGTTGTCATGTTTTCCACTTCCACACAGCGCTGGTTTTGATTGTTAATTGTTGACCCTGCAATGCTTTCACTTGTTTTTTTTTAAATTATATTAGCAAATATATATAACATGGAAAGAGGAACTAACTAAGCTTAAGTTTAATTTGCTATTCTATTTTTAAAATAGTTTTTAACATTAGGAGGCAATTGCTCATTGGTTATTTGGAAAATCCAGCAAAGTTGAGGTATAATTAATTTACAAGATTGATTCGTTATTAAAACATGTTTTTTTAAACTGTTTAACCTGTTTATTTGTAGTTGTATACACAATAGAGAAAGTATCAATTTTCCAGCTCGATTCGATATTCATTATAGAAGGCTAATCTTCACTGTTTGTTTTGTTTGAATAATTTTCATTATTTTTTTTAAAACTTATGAAAAAAATTTGAAAAAAATATGATATAAAGTTCAAAATATTTCAATAAAACAAAATTGGACATTTTGAACTTCAAAACTGCATAATAATTAATTTCAATTTCAAATCCCTCCCCCCACTCTTTCAACAAATCTGATAATTTTGCTGGACATAATATTTTGCCTTCAAAGGGCTGGCGCTCATCTAAATATATATACTCGTATACAAAAAATCCAGTTGCAGCTGCTGTACATATGGATTTTTCATATATCATTGCGCGCACGCACTTAGCCTTGAAACCGCAGAGATATTTTTTTTGTTTAATATTAACGCATTTGATTTGTGGCCAGATGCTATAAGAAGAAGATCTACTCGCAGTGTAATTTCGAAGAGAAAAACCGTTTCTTTCGCATCCGTTCAGAGTGTCGCGCGCATTTTTTTCGCCCGTAGATCTATATAAATACGCGTATATGCGCTATATGCACTAGCAGCATAAATCAAATTGAATTATAAGCGGAGAAGAGACGGAAAATAGTTAATTGATTACTGTGTGCAACATCACATATATATATATATAGAAAGAAGAGACTGCATCCCATCTAAATTTGATTAAAATGAAGCGCACACTCGTCGTTGTGTTATGGTTAATGTACAGTAATTTCTTTGTAAATTATAATTACAAAGTGAGTACATATTATACATATGCATATGAAAATACGCACACTAACACATACTCTCTGGTATAAGAGATAAGCAAGCGCGTGTATATAATCGCTTGCGCGCCTCATTTCTTGGAATCGACTGTGCGGAGCGCGCACAATTCGTATGTTTACAAACAATTAAACGGCTTAATAGCAAATCGATTGTATTCCCAATGTGTGCATATATAATAAAACCAAAGAAGCGATAAACATATACTCGAACAACACACGTTTGTCAAAGGTAACCGATACACAGAGTAATTAAAATTGCGCATACGTCGTTCGATTTCGCAGACATAATAAATAAATAGATTTTTTATAGCTACACCGGTCGAGGTCATTGATCTGAATACCAGGTGAATTGATTTAATTATAACACGCTCTTCAAACCTAAATGACCCTGTTTTATGTATAATAATTCTTGAACAAACATTAGCTAATAGACATCAAACAAAACATACCACCTAATAGGATAAGAAATGAGCACGCACCGACTTGGATTATGACTTGATTATCGAAACTATGCGCAAGAGTTCAACACGCTCGCTCACGCAGTAAGTCAATGTCTGACCCAAAAAACCCTTTTCCCACAACGCACACAATCATCCCCGGGCATAAGTTAACTGTGTGTTTGTGTGTGTGTGTGTCTTACTGGGTTTTTTGGGGCTCCCCACAAATATTCCTTAAACCGATATTTAACATGAGAGCAACACTTGCCGCAAACTCTCCGCCGACTCCCTTCAAACAGGCGTGCGCCCGGACTTTCTTATTCTATGCGACCGGTCGTCGGTCGTCTAACAGTATATATACACATATACCTATATATACCATCGTATTCAGTGTATTATATGCACGCACGCCGCCAGAGCCCGACAATTGCGAAGGAAGTGCTTTTTGCGTGCGCACACATAGGCAACAGAACTCCTTGGTGAAGCGCGTGTCTACGAGACGGTTTGTGTAAGGTCGTTGCGAGTGTCTTGAGAAACACTCGGCTTGCCTGCTCTCAAACAAACAACACAATAACACACGGCTAACGCAGGCGGGGGTTGATTATGGGGCTTAACGCCAAAGTGATTTTCGCCGCTTGGCGAATTGTATATTTGAAAACAATAAATTTTATTGAATTGTTTTTTGTTTGTTACCCTGGAATATCAATTAAAAAGCTAGAGTATTTGTATTTTCAGACAATATATATGTGCGTATATAGAGAGAGCTTCTTGAAGGATTGTCTCGCTTGAAGGGCTCTCGTTTTTAATCCATTTGTGCAAATTTTGTGACTGGTGATGCTGGTTGTGCTGTGCTGTCTGCCGAAAGGGTTGGTTGTGCGGAACCAAAATAAGAGTACTCGAACTTTTGTACGGGCAAATGAGTATAAATATATAGAAAAGGGGTGCGCGCGTGTGTTCTTATATATTATTATACGTGTTTACAAATAACGAGTTAATTACGACTGTCTCGAGGAGTTTTTCACCCAAGCACAACAGCACTATATTCTGTGACACGTCAACGCATATACTATCTGATTTATACGGCATGTGATAACCCACCCCCACCTCTTAAATCTTCACTTTCATTAAAGCTCTGGCTAATGTATGTTTTAGAAGTTTCGCGCCATAAAATCGGGGCAATACATAAATGCACTCTCATGGAAACATAGTGCACGTGTCGCAAAAGCTTATTTTGCGCGTGCAGGTATAGAAAATATACAAACTTTACATATATACATATAATATACACAGTACTTTCTTAGAATACACACAGACAGCATATTATCTAGTTGTATATATTATTTACCTAGCTAGAATTTTAGAAAATTATTAAAGCTGTACATATATATAATAGTGATATATATATATATATATGTATGTATATAGTAACAGTTTGCATGCTGCCGCACAGCTTTTATGCGCACGATAAACACACAGTCTGCGTGCACATAGCCAGAGCGCACGTCACGCCAAGGATGCGAGACATGTTCGCGCTCATATAATAACTTGTGACGTAGTCTAAGATTCTTATATACATGATTATAACATATATGATGGTGGTGGTTCATTTGCGTGTGTACTGTGTGTTTGTGTATAGCTGCAAAAGCATTGTCGTATAATGAATTCCATGGTTATATGGGGATCCGAAAGTTATAATTTGTTGTATGTTCTTATATATGTGTGTGTGTGTGTGTGTCAGTGCCGCTCGCGCCACATGCTGAGACCACGTGCGCCATATGATGATTCTGTGTTGCTGCGGCTGGATGCGTGTCGCGCTTTTATATTATATATATACAGCTAAGTGCGCTTGTTTATATGATGAAGGGTATTATCGGTTATTGATTTTCTATGAAATTTTATAAAAAAAAAACATTTTATTATATAGAAAATTGTATGAATCCGATAATTATATGCACGCGCATTCGATCAGAACAATAATGTGCTCTCTCATTCATATAATATATTTGTTGTATATACTCGTATGTAAAATAAGATCATAAATTTAATGTATACATATTGCGATTTTCTTTGTTACTTTATATTATGCAAAAAGACGTGCGATGCTTAGAGTAATTCCGCGGTGTGCTTTTTCTGATATGTGAGTGTGTGAGTTTGTGCATTTATATAGACATACATGGCAAACACGCGATATTATACTCGAATGAGGTAAATAGATTTGATTTATTCTTTCAAAACTGCAATACATGTCTAACTTTATTATTTCACCATTTTTGTTTCTCATGATACTTACATTTTATCCGTGAGCAAATAAGTGCGGCACAGAGAACATCGGAAAATTAATTTTATTTAAATATAAGAAACGTTTTATACAACTTTTATTGAATATGAATCACTTTTTTTAATTCATTTTCAGTAAAAAAAAAATAATAATATAAAAAAAACGAATATTTGTCATGAATTTAGAAAACATGCTTTAATTGAATTTAAATAAATTTTCAAAAACAACAATATTGGCATAAAAATATTTACTGAAAATCAGTAAATAAACTAAATGTGTTTCTACTTTTAACAAATTGTTTTTAGTTCACTAACTGAAAGAATTTTTGATTAGTATGTAACAAAAAAAAATTGCCATGAATCAAGTAAATATTTACTGAATATCAGTAAATAATGCAGTAAAATTTTATATAAATTTACTGAACATCAGTAAATATTGCTATGTTTTAAGTGCATTATAAAATTACTCTCACATATACTGAAAATCAAGAAAATGTTGATGAAATTTTAGAAAAAATAACTGAAATCACATTTTCTAAATACATATTTTTTTGTCATATGGCAAATTTTTACTAAAAATCAAGTAAATTCTGGTGTTACTAAAAATGATAATAGCTCAAATTAATTTAGCCAATGTCACACATGAACTAACATTAAATCGGTAAATTGTTTTTTTAAATATCGTAAACAAGATAAAAACGAATCTTTTCCATTGTTTAGGATTTTTCAATACATTTTTAACCAATTATGAATAGTTTTAAAATCTAAATATCAATAAAAATATAATTTCACTCCTACCAGATAAATTTAATTGTACGAACATTGTATTTTTAAATTAAAAACAGCCTCAAAAATAAATAACGACACATCCAGTGACAAAATCGAGGGGAATTTAAGAAATATATTGACTGCGTGTGTGTGTAATATAAAATCCGACGGTTCTTCATCTCAAACTGTATAGAAAAAAAACTCTGCGCGCGCTCGACACAACTTAAAATTGTTTATTTTAGGCGGGTGACACTCATAAATACGATCTCACGCGATTGTAAATCGATCGGCGCGATGTGATTTTTGAGCTTCACACAGATATAGAATAAATGTGATTTTTCGTTTTTTTTTTTTTTATTAGTCTGTTATTCCGGCGACTTTGTTATTTCGGTGCTTCGCGGGCTCGGTATTTTTATTGGCTTTTTTTCGTATGCGTGCGTTTTTCAACGAGCCGGCGACAAAATTTAATCATCTTCGCATGCGCGCGACTTTCGATCGGTGTGTATACGGGAACCAGCCAGCGTTGGTTCGCTCAATTTTCTAAGATATGTGTGTCGTTAGATTATAAAAATATATATACTTAATGCGTCTATTTCGATCGCAGAAAAAAGCGATGGGAACATTTCTTAATGTATATCACATATGCGTATTGTATTTTCATTACAGTCTTGAGAACTAAATTCTCAATCTATATAAAGAACGGTCGTAGAATTGAATAAAAATGCTTTCAAATTACGTTTACAATGAGAAATTTATAAATATGGCAGGTCGTCATTTTAGCACCTGCATAAATTCAATGTTTGTGTTTTCAATTAAAAACTAACGCGCACACGCATTTCCTCAATAAATAACGTAATTTCGAGTTCCGCATGAGCATAAAGTGATAGTGGCTTCCCTCTTTAAAACCGAACTCAAGTTCATGACAACAGCCCGCATATTTTTGATCTGGTGCTAGTTTAACTTATACACGTCCATTTGGTATACAATTTCATGTGATCAGCATTATTGGTTTTTTCTTTATTCTACAATTGCGGTTATCAATTTCAATTGAATTTGATTGATTTTCAGTTATTGATGTAGATCATTTGAAAATCTTCATCCAAAAACCAGCTTTCCCAATAATTCTTCTTTATGGTCTGAGTATATATTAGAAATATGTCTTGGCTCACAATCTAAACGCATTGCTATGAAAAGCGTTGTGGCTATATATTCGTCTAAATCTAGATCGACTCGTTGATTAGAACCGGATGCTGACATCATTTCTGCATGAGCAAAATCAGCGACTATATAAATATACTCTATATAGGTACTCGTCCAATTTTCTAATCTAACTGCGCCAATTATTGGCCAATCAGTTTATTCACGATACATGAATATAATATATATAAATATAGCTAGCGAGAACGATGATTTGTGATTTGATGTGTCACTGTGCCGGACGTGTACTGTATTGCCACATGCGACGTTCGCAATTGCGTATTTTATATCATATCCACTGAACCCAGGACAGAATCAAAACTATGCATATTTTTTTTTTGTATTATCAAAATTTATTTCCAAATGACTCAGGGTTCAAAAATAGCACATTTATCTGATGAATCACTCAATATAAGCAATAGTTTGTCATAAGTCGTCCATCAATATTATTATTGGCCTGTCACAGCGAACTTGCTTAAAAACTATATTATTCATTAACTGATTCAGGCATGCTCTAAAATAATATATATATATATAGTATATAAATATTATTTCCAATTAGAAGTACATTTCCAATTGAATCGTTGACCTCTATATATTACAGGCACATTCAAAATGAATAAGCAGCCAGCTAGTAGTAGTAGCTAGTCGTAGTAGTAGTAGTGTAGATGTAATAAGTGTGCGCATCCGCTTCCAATGAACCATTTGCATATAAACTTCTAAACAGAAAATAATTGGCTGTCCATTTAAATACACTCAAAGTTGAATGTGTGCGAGTTCAGCTGCTGCGGCAATAGTTTTCCGAGTGACTCTCGGTGTGCGTGTGTGTGTATATATATAGAGGTGTATATTTGGATTTAGTGAGTTTTCGTATATTTATCGCAAATACGATTAAACTACCGAATGTTGCACAGAGATTAAAGATCCTTTTCGGTCAGAGGACCATGCCATGCTAAAGAACGCTAGTCACCAAGTATACTATAATCGTGTTCGATGGCTGAGGTAAAACGATTTAAACTTTCCTTGCGGGAATGGGAAGCGCGAGAGTGTTTCAGAATTGTTCGCTGCTTAAATTCGACAGAATGTACCTGAGGGAACAGATTCCCGGTACTTTGTGTATGCATATATGTATTTGAAACATACATAAAACTAATAATATATGTTATGTTTATAAATTTGTAGTGTTTGTAAAACATTTCGATAATTTTAAAGGGGTTGATGTTTTATTTAAGGGTTGGAAGGGAATAAATCAACAGATTGCTCCTAAAAATCTAAAACTGCCGGACAGGCTTAATTTTGGTTTAAGTCTAAAACAAAAATGCTGTAAATATAGACTAAGATGAACTATCCAGATGTCCTACAAAAAAATATGAGCTCCATAAAATATCCATCTAAATTGACTAATTTTTTTTTTTTTTCTAAATTTATTTTTGTTCTTATTTTAGGGCAAAGATGCCGCGAATATAGACTGAGATTTGATTTTTAAGCTATTTAAACAATCTTTTCCCTATGAAAAATTTATGTTTATCCTTTATTTAATTAAAAACGTTTTAATTCCTTCCGGTGGAATGATTTCCACGATGCAAATCATCGAAATATTTGCATTTTAACTTTGAGCTACAGATATACAAAGATTATCGAATATACCTTATTTATACTACATATATATATATATACAATTTTAACTTGAAATTCCAACTAGTCAAGCTTTTTCGGGAAATCTTATACAGTATGAAAGCCTTCAGAAAATACGCAAAGAAACTCTCTCCAAAAAAGACAACTTGAAGTGTGTTCGGCCGCAGGTTTGAGTGTGCACTTCACGCGCGCGCGCGCGCATTGTCGAAAGAAATTCGCCGTCGGGATAAACAGGAACAACGTATAATGCATATATATAAATGTTATATAGAAAAGGCTCAAAGTGCACTGTTTGAACATATAGAAGATATGCGCCTAGCGGGTATAGGGCACATCTTGAGTCGGAGCTCGGTGTGCGGTAAAGAAATTGGAGGCTTATACAAGAAAGTTATGCTTGGCAGGTAAATGCTGTTACATAATTTAAATAAATACACATTATCGGGAAGCAGTAAAATTACCACATCTTTTACATTCGTAAGTGCGCGCGAGAGCTTTTAAAAGTTATGTTAAAGTTGTTTGGATGAAGTGCAATGATTTGCATTTTGTAAACTGCGCACATATATTTTAAAACAATTGATCTGTTTGTATAAATATATATATATATATATATATATATATATAATACT
>JANSTU010053015.1:0-19911 GCA_027564075.1 Bolitophila hybrida
CGTGGCGCATCTTCGACCACCTCTACACCAGAACGAAAACGTTGAAACCATCGTTGTGCGGTGAAAATGGAAACTGTATCGGAGGATGCATTTATGCCTTTGTCGTAGTAGTACTGTAAAATATGTCGGATTTTCTCATTATTTTGCTCCATGTTTGCGACGCTATAACTCTCGAACGATGTTTTAGTTATATGAAATATGACAGCTCCAATTGTATTTAAAGATGGTTTGCAAAAGCGGCGTCATGCGTGGCCATGGGTTGCTATGGGCTCTGCACGAAAAAAGTAGAACAAATGATCAATAACTAAATGAAATTGGGACTCTCGGGTAGTTGTGCCCCACCAACACTTGCAAAAACTCCAAAACTGCACTGTTAAATTGCGCACTAACGATTATTACCTCATTTGTCGTTGAAGGCCGATGACTAAGTGACCGAGTCACCGCTAGCTTCTTCTTTTATCCAGTTCGTGACATCCATATAGCGTACAGTGACCATCACTACGTAAGTGGTGTCCTCTCTAATATACTTCGCGTACTATACAACTAATTGTGGTGGGGCCACAAAACAAATGTGCAATTATATAAAATAATTATTAATTATTATATAAATTCAACCTCGCACGTTACAACTATTTCAACCATCTGATGCTGTTTAGTTTGATGTATTTTTCTACAAATCAAAATCTCAATTGGAACAGAATCGATTTTAATAGACAAAAGTAGATTTTTTTGAAAAAACAAAAAATCGAAATTCGCAGTTCACAAATTCTGTAAAAAGTACCATCAATACTATCTCATAAAATTTACAACCATTTTCTTTCCATTTAGTTCATTCATTCATAAAAAAAATACCTAAACATAATAATTTAAAATAAAGACAGAGAAAAGGATAAGTAAAAAAGTTTAGAATAGCTATAGACTTAACATTTGCACATCCATCCAAGAAAGAATTAGTTCAACCAAAAAATCGAAATATACTCCTCCTTTCATCCAAACAAAAAATTAAAAAAAAAAACATCTAAAACAAATCGATTCTTCCTTGCGTCCATTCCACAGGGGCCATCTGCGAGAAAGTAGACTTTATGGGTAAGTTAGTTTTTGCATGCGTTCCGTCGTGCTGGTCTCCTCCACGAAACGTTTATTTTTGTGCAGTAATATTGTTCCTTCTTTTTAACTTAATAAACTTGGCAGCAATAATAATATTTACGATTTAATCAGTATTAATTTAAAGGAAACGTACAATTGTCTATTAAACAAATATTTTGCGATTGGATATTATTTTTCTTTTCACATTGCTATTAATGTGAGTTTAATCAGAGAACAATCTATATTTTTTATGGTTATCTAGCATGATTTAAGTTATATATTTAACAAATAATAAAAATAGTTCTGCCTATAAATATATATTTTTATGGAAATCTCCGCACAGCGAAAACATAAAAAAAAAATACAAAACATAATCTTATTTATCTATATTGGGCTCGTTGATATCTTGTATATAATTATAATAAATATTGTTATTTGTGATGGCTCCGTTATGTTGTTATGTTTTGTTACTATCTTTGAACATTCTTTGAAATATCATCGTGACTCTGTAATATTGTTTAACTTCCTTAGTTAATTCATTATATATTTATGGAAACGCCACCCTTCTGTAGAGTTTTCTATTAGTTACTCCTTTTCCATTTAATCATATATATATATATATACTTTATTGAGTTCGGTTGAAGGATAATAGATAAAATATATTTAAATATCAGACAATTATTTAACTTTATTTCGAAACCGCCCTTTTTTTGAGAACATCTTTTAAGAAATATTTAATTAAAATCCTTATTTAAATCCCATTTCTACTCCGATTTCCTAGATAACTTTTTAAAAGATAAGATTTTTAATCGATGGCCAACCAATATTTAAGAGAAGGCGATGATTCATTTTTATGGATTGCCAGCTGAAGTCATCCAGCGTTCCCACGATCTAAGACCTTTGTGCTTGTAGAGGAACTATACGCAAAACTGGCGTAATAAACTAAACTGTCTGGCTCAGAAAAGCAAATGTTCCATTGCAAGAACACCACACAACAAGACTTTGGATAAAATTAGGTTGTTGTAGTATTTGGTTAGGTAGGTTATTTAACACCAGGATTTCCAGTGAAATGATAGCTGCTACTGAACCTATGAGGTTGATGAAGCTCATCCATGAAACTCGGCAGACACATAGACTTTGAAAGTGGCTTGAAAGTTAGGTGTGTTAGACATTTTGCGTTTGTGCTGAAACGCTAGAAGAGTATAGTAATTGGCGAGTTCTTCGGACACAGTTTTTCTGAGAAAGGAGTCAGGAATGAGTTTATTGCTGAAACTAAAATTGGAAGCAGCTCTAGTTTACTGTAAACAAAGTTCATTTAGTGTTTGACCACTGTTCCAGATGCTGGGAAAGAAAATGCAAATCTTTGTGGTGGTTGTGTCTGCATTTGTATTATTTGTGCTCTGAGAGGAGTAATTGGTTCTAGTTGACTAGACCTATCTGTTCTCTTGAGTTTGGCGACTCTTTCTTCCGAGGTCATCATCCGCGTTTTAGAAAAGGCCCATGGATTTTTGAAAGGAACTTTGGGGTGGTGTATACGAGTTGCCTTACTGTGTTTGCTCTTCAGGAGCACTAATTCCGCAGTTAAAAGAACTAGATGGATGATGTGCAGACAGCACCTAGATAGAGCTGGCTGGTGGTACATTGTTTAGAGTAGGAAATTGATCTGATTCCGTCTCTATCGGATACCGAAAGACCGGATGGTACTGGTCATTTATCGATTTACAGCACCATTTTCGTATGTCGTTTTTCAACTAACATGCAAAAATGGTATTTTTTAACCATCTGTCGGTTAAATTAATTATAAAGTTGATTATCAAATTCATCGAGGGTAAAAATTTGCCTTTGCCTTTTAGTTATTGCCTAGATGCACTTTGCGTCGCTTTGGATGCGTGCTCGCAATTTTTGACAACAGTTATCAGGGACTGCTGCGTTTCGGGAGCAGGTCAGATGCTCAAACATTTTTTGGGCGTAAAATATAAATGATAAATTGTTGTTGTTTCTGTAGAGTCTTTTCGAGTTCGAGCAAAATTTCGATTTTTATTATAATCAAAAAAAGCTTTAGATTTTATATATTTTTTTTTATCTTTATTCTCCTTTCGCTTCGTCTAAGTCCTGTAAAATACGGTGTTTCTCGTTCCGTTCTCCCGCCAACATGCGTTGTACTTGCATCGCTCGCTTTTCCTCTAGCATTTTTTGTTCTAGCTGTGCTTTGCGACAGTGGGATGCTGATTGTGAACTCGGTCTACTTCTAACAGAGACATTATCACCATTCAAGTTATGAGCAGGTTGCGTGGGTAGAACGTATTTGATACTTTTACACATATCACAACTCCATTCGTCATCGGCTATAGAACTATTTCCATTAACAAAGTGAAAATTAAACCATTTGCTACACGTATCACAAACAACCATTTCATCACTGTCAGGAAAAGTACACAAATGACATTTTGTGACTGCTTGTGTTTTCGATTTTGATATTGGTAAACAAAGAGTCTGGCGATTGTAACAATTTATATCATCGATGATTGCAGGTGTTTTAGATGCAGGCTCCGTGATGTGTTTACCGGGTTTTTCCTTTGGAACAGCACCCATTTCATGCGTAGACATGATATTATATATTGATTTTAAAGACTGACCCCCCCCCCCCTTATCTGGAGTATTACAAATATTTGGAGAGTTAAGAATTGCAATTTGTGGTGACATCACTGAAATGTTTCACCAGGTATTTGTGAAAGCAGAAGATCAAAATTCTGAAGAACCTTATGATGTATACGTTTTTAATGTGATGACATTTGGATCTACATGCTCGCCAAGCTCAGCCCAATTTGTTAAAAATAAAAACACATCCGCATATGCGGACAAATTTCCTAGATCTGTAGATGTCGATGATTTTTTAAATAGCGTAAACACTACGGAGGAAGCTATACAACTTGCCAAAGAGGTGAGATACATTCATTCAGGGGGAGGATTTCATTTAGGAAACTGGCGATCAAATTCACCACCATTTTTAGAAGCCATCGTTGAAACCGGTAATAAGAATATAAAAAACCTGAACATCTGTATGGAGACAGCTGCTGAAACGAAAAAGTACTGGGAATGTGGTGGTTTCCAGATTCGAAAACATTTTCTTGTTCTCTTCAACATAGCATTAGCATAAGCAAGGAAGAATGAGAATGTCAATCTATGATACTTTAGGGTACATAGCATTTTTTTTTGTATTTGTCAAAATATTATTGCAAGAAATATGGAGAACTTGTATTGTATGGGATAAACCGTTAAACGACAATCTATATGATAAGTGGTCTACTTGGATTCAGCTGCTTATCATGGTGAACAGAGTGCATATTCCTAAATGCTATCTAAAGAAAATTAATCCTGTTCAAATCTAAATCTACACAACTGCATGTTTTTGTTGATATAAGCGAAAATTTATATGCATGTGCTGTTGTTGCTGCGAAGACTAAGGTAGCTCCGCAAAAACCACTTACTATTCCTAGACTTAAACTCCAAGCAGCTACATTGGGTGCACGGTTGGCTAATGATTCCAAAACCTTTTTATCTTGACTGCGGTCGGACCAAAGAAAGTTTCAGCAATTTGTGGCCTTCCGAGTTGGAGACTACTGAGTTATGCGAATGGCGATGGATACCTACCAAGTTCAACGTAGCAGATGAGGCAACCAAATGGAAAGAAAAACCAACGTTTTATGTCGATAACAGGTGGTTTCGGGACCAAACTATCTTTACCAATCTGATGACCAATGGCCAAAAGATTGGTAGTAAAAAAGGTCAAATATTTATGCCAATTATGTAAAATTAAATCTGCAAAACCGCAGCCACAAGAAATGGGAGAACTACCAAGAGCTTTTCGTATGTTGGCGTAGACTATTTCGGGGAGGTTGGGTGTGTTGTTTACTGTCCTGGCCATTCGTGCAATTTATATTGCGCACAGTCTAACTACGGATTCCTGCATTTTGTGCGTAAGAAACTTTATTGCTAGAAGAGGTATACCGTTGTAGTTTTATAGCGACAATGGTACAAATTTCCACGGAGCTAACAATGAAGTTGTCTAAGGAACTACGTGAGATCATGAAAAATGATAAGTTACAAGAGAGGTTATTTAGCGTGAATTCCAAATGGATATTTAATCCTCCAACAATATAATGCTAATGAAAATTGTAAAACCGACAGTTTGAAGTTATTATTGTCTAACCAATAAGAAGAAAACGGCTATTAATTCGACCGACTTTTGTATAAGTTCATTAAACACTTGTACATAATTTAAAGGTATACTTTGTAATTGATTATTTATTTTATAACTTTCTTAGTGACAATTTACTATAGGACGCCCAAGTGATAAATAATCAATGCTATACAAGTAAAAGACAGAATTTACCGTTTTCATAAAAAAGCCTGGATGAAAACTAGTGTGTGTAACATATAAAATTTAACCATTGAATTTGTTTGTAACATTTGTTAATTTCATGTTCTCCTCGACAAATGACACAAACCGACTTTGAACGTCAGAATTTGTTTGTGTGGTTGAAATTTTGGCATTTAATGCAAAACATTGGTTTATAATTTGCTGGATGCACAGCGATTAGCAACTTCTCTATTTCTAAATAGTTTCAACTGTCGGGTAGACGAACTCTGAATCCGCCCTATCCATTCTTTTTCGGATTCGCTTGTTTAATAGCGGTAAATCTGGGTGACGAAATTTAGTTTGATATGGGTGCCATCTCATTTATAAAAAAACAGCTTTTATACGTTTCTGGGAAAAGGCGAATTCTATAAGCACTAAGCAGAGAGCTGGAGCTGTTTGTGGAGAAGACCTCCTCAAAAATGTGCTGCAATTGTCATGATGCCTCTTCCGTCCAATTTCCCAGAACCTACGTTTCGGTAAAATTTTGTTGAAAATGATATTAAAAATATTCTTAGAAGTTTTCATTTTGATAAATCGTCGTCTCACCTTTAAGTGCTTTATTTCCGCAAATATGTTTGTGTGTTTTGTTGTCAAAATAAAAATGGTAAAGTTGAATCCCCTTTTATTTTGACAACAAAACCTGATTTACCCGTAGCCGTTTAATAACACACCTTCTCCTTCAAAATGTGTCTTAATTGTCCTCCTTTACTTTTTTATCCGTTCTACTAAATATACAAATAATATACTATTATCTATTTAATATTTAAATATATTATTTAAATCCTAGTACCGAATTCAAGAGTTTTAAAATATATGAGCTATAAAACTAGAAATCTTGCGAAATTCCTAATAAATCTAAATCTGCATGAAGCCGCAACACTCATCATCAATCATTCTTAAACAAAAACGACAACACTATAGCGCGACGATATCTCATCAGCTTTGTCTCAATCTTGGATCTATGAGAACCAAACATTTTGTTTCGTAGTTTAATATGTTTTTGATCCAACAAAGCCCATCCGGGAACAAAGAACGTTTCAATTGTAAATTTTGTCTTCACACTGTTTTACTATGCCTGCCCCTTCAAAAGCACCATTTTATACAATTTTATATTCTCGATCTTAACTTTTTACTAGAATTAATTAATTAATAAACAACAATATTTTAAGAGTAAATTCAGTGTGACGTTTCTATATAGTCACCAATACAGAACTTTCGCCATTAATTAGAATACACCCACCCAAACACACACACACAATCCACCCAACCCACCCACACCCACACTAGCGCAATCACGAACAGCAAATCGTGACCGCAATAATCTAACATTTCATCAATGACATAACCGTAGAGTGTGCGAATTTCAGGAGTATGCTAAACTGCGTTAATAGTTTGGAGCCCCAGAGCATGAACTCGGGCATCGAGCATGCCGCATTGATGATATCAGAGGAAAAGACCCAACACGACTCACGTAAGATCTCCTTCTACTCCTAAATATACTAAACCTATAAAATAAATAAATATAAATATATATACAATTAAAAAAAAAACGTATATAAAACTAAATAAAAAAAAACCTAACCGCCCGAAATGAGCGTATTTTTTTTTATTAGTTTTTGTTATCGAATTGTTTCACTTGAAACTTAAAACTTTTAGTGATTGACTTTATCGGTTTGATATTTTTATACTTTTTGGTTTGTGATTTTTTTAATTCTATAGATGTACCTGTTTTTTATTGTAGACCCAACAAATTGGCATTTTTGTGATTTGAGTAACATTTTATTAACAAAAAAAATCTAATTTTTTAATTTTGTGTTTTTTCTGTTTGGAATTTTACAAACAACTTAAATTACATAGTTCAATGTCTATGCGAATGCAAATTATATTAAATAAATATTTTAATTATGTGGCTTTAAATCGCCATTATTCCGGCATGCGTAAATGGAATTGTGTGCGTGTGTGTGTGTTATTTTTTAAATTATTAAAACCAAAAGAAAACTCAAAATTCCTTTTTAGTTAAATTTATTATTTGGTCTCGAATAAGAAACAGAAACAATTAATTGGTATTGATAACGACAAACAAAACAAAAAAAAAAAAAAAACGTATACATATTTATATAAACATAAATTAACACAAAATTTAATTTGTTATACCCAAAAACACACATGCAAATTACACATACACCAAAATACACTGTATAACACAAAAAAACAGTGTTCGGGCGTGGTCTGCCACCGGACGGCGAAATGGGACCATATCCATTGGACGGTGAAATGGGACCATATCCACTTGATGGTGAAATGGGTCCGTATCCATTGTCCGGTCAAACATTACCTGCCGACGGAGAAATGGGTCCGTATCCATTGTCGGACAATACCAATTTGCTGGGACCTCAGAGTGTTGGCAATCTACAGCAGTACCGAAACTACGGTTCAAATTATGGCACAAATACAAATTATGGCAGCAACTACAATAACAGCAGTTTTAGCTGTAATTATGGCAGTAACTGTACGTATGGCAGCAAGACAAATAATCACAGTCGAAGTACGATTAGTAGAGCACCACAGCCACAGTACCACGGAAGTCAGTACGGTGGTAGTAGTGGCGGTGGTGGTGGTGGAAGTCGTCAGAAACGCCATGAGGCGGTACAGTACGGAGATAGTTCTCCATTGCCAATAAGAAAGCGAAAATCCCGAAGTGACAGTTTTCGGAGGCATTCCGCACATGGAAGAATAGCTTCGCCCTCAGGTACATATAAACTGTATGCGCAGGGATATATTGTATAATGTTTGTGTGTACGTTTTGTCCAAGTAACAGAGAAGAAACTATTTGGGATGGGCGATTAACGAGGTTGTGAAGAGAATTGAGGTGAAAATGCAGTATAGGTGATGAGTGCGTTGTTCCTATCTTTCTAAAAGAGCGGCATTATTATTGGAATTTTACCGTTACCTTTTCTTCTTATTTTCTCGCTTGAAAATAATATAATTTGTTTAAAAGTTAATGTTGTCCTTTGGTATTGATATTTTTTAAAAACTACTCCAAGCTCCCGCTGATCCTTTTCCTAAAGATCAAACAATTTATTATTTAAGGGGTCATTGGCCTCTAATTAAAAACGCTGTGCAAAAAAAATGTCAAAATTTTTATTTTTTAAAGCTTGGCATTTGATTCAAAATAAACCTAAATCTTCTCTCCTCATTGAAAATAACTATTACTTTTAACTCTACTTTTTTTTACTTTTTTACTTTTAACTCTTACCTCAAACAAAATGTTCAAATGTAACAAATTAGTTTCTTATAGTTTTTCTTTTATTTGTTACCCAAAAACCACCTGTAATATACCTGAAATAATCATTTTTAAAATTTTTCTTTTGTTATCAAGCAGGTTAATTTATCCGAACTTTTACGACTTTCTTATTGGTTATAATATCTTCCTAAAATAGAGTCGCTTTTCGATCTCCATAAAAAGTCCGTAAGAAAATGTTTTTTTTTTTAAATAATCATTAAATGGATGTGTGGGGATCAAGACATTTTCAAATCAATTTAAATAATAAACAGGAAGGAGGTTACGGGTAAAGTGGGAGAATAAGAGAAATAAGGCTTCAATTCAAATATTACATATTGATTTATTATTTAAATTAATAATATCCTATGAATATAAAATTATATTATATTAATGTGTCTTTTCCCTTTAAGGTAATATAACCTTGATTTTTTACTGTATCCTCTCCCTCTTTCCCCTAATTAAAAATGGTAAAAAAATAATCCTAAAAACTGTTTCTAAATACCACAAAAAAATCCTTGTTTATTTAAATTGTTGATGTTGGAGTGTTTTCTTTACCGTTTATACTTTTCCCACTTTCCCCCAATTAAATCGGATGAAAAAACAGCTCCTAAATCACACGAAATTGAAAATTCTCCATCCTTCGTAACACAGAAACTACTGGACCGATAATCCCCGAGTTTTGCACACTCTTTTTGTACATAAAATACTAGGTCACAGAGCTCTTTTTTCTTTTTTTTTTCGACTTTACAGTTACAAAATGGCGGAATTTCATAGTAAAAAAAAAACGAAATTAAACTTAAAAAAGGATGCAACCTGGAGAAATGGATCTACTAAGAGAACCTTCTTAATTTGTTGATTTATGATGAACATGCGATGACCTTCAAAGGTTGCCGCTAAACACCTAAACAGAGCGCGACTCCGCTCTTCATGACCCTGCTACGCCCTTAACCTCAAACATTTTTTTTTTGAAATAAAAGTCATTGACCACTAAATAAATGGTTCGAACGTGTTCAAAATTTCCCTAATTAAAAAAATTATAAACAAACACTTCTTTTGGTAACCTAACTTCTACATACGCTGTATATATGTTAAAATAATACCAACAATTCTTTAACATGTCTCATTCTTTCTCTCTCCGCCTTCCTTAAATGCTAGATTTTTAACCATCTTTTTCACTTCATGTCTCTATCTCTCTGATGTATTTTTAAATTATTCTTCGTACTAAAATGATAATTTAAAAAGAAAACTTTCTTGCTATCAAAAAGGTTCATTTCCCCAACTTTTTTATGATATTGGAGGTCAGAGGACGACCGAAATGGTTACAATATCTTCCTAAAGGAGAGTCCATAACCATAATAATAACTCAGGAAAAATATTATCTAAAGGGGACATAAAATCATAGTTTGGTAAAAAATAGGATTTGTGTGGATCAAAACAAATTGGATGAAACTTGCAATCAATCTGATTCAATTACCCCAAATTTTATGATTATTTCGGAGATTAGAGGTTAGTTATAACGTACCTATATGCGCGTCACCGATACTGCATTCAGCCGTAAATTGGGTAAAAAAAAACAATAAAAAAGAACGACAGTAAAAGTTCAAAAACCTTGTTAAGCGTCTATCTCCAAAATTCTGTATTATATAAATAGTTTAAAAAAACACCAATTACGCACAAATCCACCATTTGTAACTTTTCTCCAAAAAGTTTATATGCGGCCAAAATTGACGAATGGCCGCTATTTACAAAAACAAAAAACTAACTTGCAACAAACAAAATGGCGGGAACCGACTGCAAAATCGGCAAAGCACAAAAAATATCCTATATTTATTAATCACCACAAAACCGCAGCCATTTTTGTTTTATTCTCAAAAAAAAAACAGCCATTGCTTTGTTTGTTTGTGCGTCTACTTCAATTTGTACATACGAAAAAAACAAAACAAAATGGCGCGCATCACGAAAACACAATGAAATGTGCGTTACACACAAACACGAGTACGTCTACGAAGAAAGTGTACGTGAGATATGTATGGAAAGCACGCTTTAATTTATAATAAAATATAATTTTGAATGACTTTCTTGAAAAATAGGATTTCTATTGTTTTTTTTTTGGCTTCTCAAGACATTGGATAGTGAAAGTATAATTATAAAAATATAAAATCCCATGTGTCAACAACAAATCATTAATTGAATCAAAATGTCTTCAAGAAAGGAGCTCGAGGAAAAGCAAAATGAGAATAATTGACTGTTTCCAATCACATTTGTTCTTGTTCTTTGCCTCAAATGTCTTTGGTGTCGACCTGAAAAGAGTTTCTAAAAAAAAAATTATGCTCATTCCACGTCTCTCTAAAGATTTAGATCTGTCTTTCTTACATATTTGCCCATTTTTCCCTCAATACGTACAATTTGTCAAATGTGATCAAAATACTACGTCGTCCCATGAAAATTAAGCATTTTTTTACCAAAAAGTTTGCAGCTTCTCTTTATTTTTTTGGACACAAGTTCTATAAAATAATTATGCCCATTTTCATCTTTTTCTTCATCTAAACTTTTTTATTTTTGGTTCGATTACTTCCAACTTCGCTCGTAGAAGCCTGCGTCTCTATTGGCAAAAAGACTTGGACACTATATTTTTACATGCTTCTCTTGTGGCCAACTTTGTACAACCAATCGCGTTCGCCATTGACAGGAAGTCGCCAGTTCAGGTCCGCAATTAAAAGTGGATGGATAAGAACCTCCCATCCGAGCTTCCGGATCTTCTTGCGCGTCACGCAAGTTGTGTGTGGTCTGGCGTTGTCCTGGTGGAACACAATGTCTTTCCTATTGGCCAAAGCTGGCCGCTTTTTGGCGATTGCTTGCTTCAAGCGCTTCAGTTTTGGACATTACAGGTCCAAATTGAGCGTTGCAAAACCCACCAAACACAAACCTGGCTTGGCCAACGTTAGGGAGGCTTTCCCGCGCTACGACCATGATCGTTTGCACTTCACGATATCACCATCCTATTCAAAAAGTCGATTTTGTGCGATTCAGCAGTCTATCGCATGCATCGATACGGTCAAAAATGTTTTTTTGCGACAGCAAACATCCAGCTTCTTTTGTAATTTTTTTGGCTTTTAATAGTTATAAAAGGTTCCGATGCGTTCTGACATGGTTCTCATGCTTATGTGCCAATCGTTCTCTATTAATTCCAAGATTTGTTCGTCATCCGAAAATTGGAACCGAATGGAACCGAGCAAACCATTTCTGTGCTACATGCTCGGTTACAGTATCGGGACAATACTGAATTTTAATTTGGAGCCACTTTGACCGATCGAAGAGACATTGTAAAATATGGCGAATTTCCATCTTTGGCAAGCGTTCACAATTGGAGAGATATGTGCCCCATCTCTTAGATAAAAACCGAACGAACTTATTATAAAGCACATTATGATGCAAACATTGTTACAAATATATTATTCAGAGTATTGTCCATCGCTTGCCACCACTTTTCCTCATCAGACTGGCAATTTTTAGATACCAGCTCCAAAGAACGACTCGACTTTTAAGGTAATCATCGTCAAATGTTTTGCATGGAGCCATGTCTGGAGAATACGGCCGGTTGGGTAGAACTTTGCCGAGCCTTTATTCCGGCCGTTTTTGAGTCCGCATTCAAAACGCATGACTTTTTGCGCTAAAGTGTTGTCGTAATGGATGCACTTTTCTTCGCCAATGAAAAACCCATCCGTTTTTGGCTTCTGAGTAGCTGTTCACATGAGTATTTCGACGTCGCGCGGTTTTAGCTCGTATGGCACCCGGACTCATTGCTTTTAAATCAGTTCCACATAGAGCAATGATTTCAATTCTTCGTCTTCAAACTTTTTGGGCTAAACCGATCTTTTCTTGTCTTCGAGCTCATAACCACTTTTAAAGCGCCTCCGATTTGATGACCTTCGGCCGAACTTGGAATATTGGTTTATATACAAGTGGCGACCTCTTGTATGAAACGCTCATTGTAAATGCAAGGTCCTTTTTTAGAATTTTCGATTTGAATAAGATGGAGGACAATAAAATGAGCCAATTTTTGTTAAAAGAGACTCCTCAATTATTATCCAACCAACCAAATCGTGATTTTTTTCATAAAATGATGCTGAATATTTCTGCATGGCCATTTAGTTTAATTTGTCTAATCAACTCAATTGATTTATGGAAGTCCTCTAAGCCAAAAGAAGGATACAAAATTTAGGTCGTGGAAATGTACTTCAGAACAGGATATCCATTAGAACCACCATTTGGGACTGAAAATAAAAACTTTATTCCAATATAAGGATTATTTATCATCCCCGATTATACAATCAACTTCGGTTTAATAAAGATGGAGGACAATAAAATGAGGCAATTTTTGTCCAACAATTTGATCAAGAGATCGGTTCTAATAGTCGAATTTTATAGTAACCATTTTTTTTGTAATTTCTTCGATTTGCCTTCCATCATCGATTTAATTTGTCCTCAATTGGTCAACATCTCTGGCCAGTCAATCCATCTACTTAAAACTCATCATAATTTGTTTTACATAAATTACAAATACAAATAGTACCATCGTGTTTACGTGTAAATTATAAATATTGCTTAATACTGCACATACCCTGTCAATGCCTCCAAATCGGCCTGCAATATTAAATTTGCATTAAATATTTATGCTAAAACGATATATGCACATATGCATTTTGTTCAATGTCCTATATAGCACACATTCAAATAAAAAATGGCCACTCACCCGCGAAACAATTTTATATTCAATACAAGGTGTGTTTCTTTTGACGACATTATTCTGTGGGTTGTGTATAAAAGAAACAAATTTGGGTCAATTTGTTGGATCTTTATTTGAATGTTTGCTTTTGTGTGTTGTAATGTTTGTTTCAAATGTTCAAATCAACAACAAACATAAAGAACTGTCAAATTGACCCATATAACCCCAAATGGGAACATTGGATGTCAAAAGAAACACACCTATAATCTATAAACTATTAAATTTACCCACTTTTATCCATTTTCCTAGACCTAGATTTATTATAAACACACACAAACACACTCACCTAGAATCTTCTAACAAACCAAAAATACGAATGGGCAGAATGAGCCATAATCTTGTTTATAGACATTGACTTAAGCCAAACTAAGCGTCTTAACAAAAAGTAAGTACATTTTTCAATAGAATCTTCACAATCTCTCGCCACCAGGATTGTTATTCACCATCTGTACACACAATTGAGCACTTACAGTCAAGTGTGTTCCGTGTGTTTGCTTCACAAATTCATATATATTGGATGCATTCAATCTGTTCTTTTAAGAATGGAATTTTTACATACCCAGAAAATCCTTAACACACACAATTTTCTATATGAATGGCGCCACTTTTCTATAATCCTACCATAATCGCAAGAAAACCCATCATATACAAATTTCAAATCCACGCGGACATGTCATTTTCATTACCATTTAATTGTTCTTTAAATCCACCAATAAAAACAAAAAAACTGAGCCAAAATCACATACGAAAATGTGCTCGTTATCAATATATTTTCACCGCATGCACTTTATGTTTTCTTTTAACCGTAATTTTCAAATCTTCTTTTAGTTTATAGTTACCCTTCAAATGCTTGTTGTTGTATAGATTGTAAAAATTGTAGAGATTGTAAAGCTATTCACTGGGTTATTATTGCAGCAATTTAAATAAATATTTGTTTCTCAATTTGCAACTGCATTCCTTGTTATTTAAAACACGAATAATTAGCATGTTTGCTTTTTTCTATTGAGTACAGTTATATTGTGCTTAAGTAACACTTTTTTTTGTTATTTGTCTTCTTACATTCTTTTATATTGAGTCAAATAAAAAAAATAATACTAAAACTATTCTTCTTCATGACCAAATTGCAGCTGCTTCCGAGCGATGTTCCGAAGGCGCCCGAAGTGTACAGCAAGCACACACCGGTGCCTCTGTGCACCATCGCCATCATCAGCAAGCGCCTGCCTGCCCGAACAACGGGCCTTGACTGAAGAATGCTCTGCTCCCTAACACTGCTAGCTGTCAACACCAGCTCGAGTGCCCCTCCTCCTCGTCCCGCAGCACACATCACCATAGACCAGCTAGTAGTTGTGGTGGCAGTTGCACATACAGCGAACACTCAACAGCACCCTGTCCTCATACCACCACCACCAACACCACCGCTACCATAAACAACGAGTGCGAGAACAGCTACTGTGACGTCGTCCTCGCCAATTCCGACCAACTTATCCATAATCGAGTAGAATCGCGTAACTGTTGTAATCTAGTAGAGTCAGACACAGAGCAGTATTTTGTAAATAATCTATCAAGGAAATCTAGTATCAATCGTTGTGATCTAACTAGCTATGGATCGTACACGTCGTTAAGCTGTCGTTCCCGTACGGCCACAATTGGCTCCACATGTGCCAGACATCCATCGGCAACTACAACGACACGTCGGTCAAGGTGCCCGCAGCATCGTCGAAAAACTTCGAACGGCAGCAGCACGCATCAGGGATCAATAAAGACAAGCCATCACAGTGGCAGTGTCCACGGTTCTAGTACGTCCATTTTCGAGCCACTGCACGACGGTGGCGCCGCTGCGGTCAGCAGTCTTAGCGTAGCCAATCTAGTGCTAACCCCATCCAAGATAACCATCGAACACAATAATACAAATGAGCTGGAAATTGAATTAAATTCAGAAGCATCCGCAGCACCCGATCTACCGGACTACGTATACTCAGAATCACCAATAAAATGGAATTTTATGCCGGACGGTGAGGAGGTCGACTGTTGCGGTAATCCAAAGAACGAGTACATTGAGATCGTTTCACAGCCATCCGGGGGACGGCAGAGCAAAGAAAACGAATCATCCGGTTATCGACCACAACATCATCATCATCAACCGTCCGAAGTGAATACCGTTTCAATTTGGCGTACCGACAACGAAGAGGCAAACGCCATTATTTTTCATCACGAAAGCGAACTCGTTGAGAACTGCTGTGACAACTATATGCACTGTAACTTTATGCTAGAGGGCAGCAACGATGAGTTTCAAACATGCAGTGCTGAACTATGTGACTTCATTTCGAAAAGTAACTCCAATGCTGGCGTCACCTTTGAGCCAACCGAAAAACTAAATAATGCAATTTGTGTACAGTCACATCCGAACACCACACTGGACATCTTCAATCGCAATAACATTTCTGCGGTCATCAATCAACTGCATCTATCACCCGAGATAAGACAGTACGAGAAAACAACAAATCTACAGCATAACTCAACGAATCTGACACCGAATCGTTTTCCAACAATGCACAGTCAACAGAACAACAGTGATCTCCATGGAACAGCTGGAACCAACTCCAATCTACTTGTGGACAGTACGTATTTTAGCGATGACAAATTTATAAATACATCTCGAATGTCTCCACAGCCACAATCGTCATTCGCCAGTCCAGCTGTGCCTATACAACCTTTACCGCCCGCAACGAGCTACCTGACCACCAGCAATAATTCAAACGAAGCCAGCGCCAGTACTGCTGCTACTAGCAATCAATTTGAACTATTTAACGTAAGCACACAGTACGATAAACCATTTGGCATACCATTGACAACACAGAATCAATTCTTTACATCGTATTCAAATCGACCGGCACAATCGGGCTTTTACACAGAGGATGGTAATACTATGGATTCAAATGCAAGTGGAGGACTACTATTGGCCGACGGAGATCCAACCATGGTCGTGGAACGTTTACATGCTGTTGTCACGAATAACATTGGTATTGGTGGTATGTTTAAGGTGGTGCGAAAAAGAGCCCGCAAGTGTGTACAATACGTTAAAGGGGACAGGTAATGGGGGGTTCACTGCAAAATGTATTGTGAAATACTATATTTAGATAAATATTGTGGATTTTCAGAGGTTTTACTATTTGTGTTAAAAATAGAACACGCACAGTTAGGGCAGGAAGCAGAGGAATTGACAATGACCATTTTAGATTGTGTAAGATGCGCGAGTTTGTGGGTTATTTGAAATTGAGAGAAATATTTTATTTGTTTAATTAATTCACTTTTCCTAATCCCAAAAAGACTATAAAGTAACGTTAACTCGTTCTGATCATTCATGTTTAAATCGACTTTTGGATCAATTAGAAGTTGGGACATTATATTTCTTGGAACTGAATGCGCTTATTCCTACTTCCCAAAATATTTTATTGTAACTTTACCTTGTACTTATTATTCATTTTTTTACCAAAAGAATTAAATGCCTAAATCGCTTTTAAACAAAAATACTAGAAACCGTTCAGACCATTCCTGATGATTATATCCTTTCGAGTTAAAATTACTTGTTGGGATCAAAAATAGGAGCTGCAACCATTGGAAAAATTTAGATAGCCTATTGAGATTTTTCTATAATTTTGTTGGATCTGACATAGGGTTTAAGGATATGTTCAATACTAGTGAAATATAATGGAACATTCTAACTCTTCTATATTCACGGGCTTAGTCATCTGAAATATGTGGATTGAAAGCAAAGGATGGAATTCCAGTCAATTTCATCTGCAGCTCCAAACATTAGCTTCAGGATGTGTTTCGACTGCTCTCGATTAGAACCACCGATATAAGAATTTAAAGGCTGCACTGCTCAAAGTATTAGGTAAACAAAAGGCTGCTAGTTCATCGGACGGTGTTGGCAAAATGGAATCATATGGCAAATATACTGATGCTATCACTATTTCATGTGTTCCTCCGTCGGTGATATTTTAACTAATTATTTAAAGTGCGTGTGATTAAACGGATTTTGAGACATTTGATTGCTCCATTTAAATGTATCTTCCCATTCGCCATGACAGCTAAGATATTATTGCTGACCGACAGTCGTGCAGATTACCTTGAATGATTTTAAAGAAGGGAAGGCTCGACTCATCCGGTGCCAATAGCTCATCCTCTCTCATTTATTCCTCTAGTTGTTTGAGTAGAGATTTGGGGCTTCACTTTTTTGAGCCTCTATTTTTCTCACGTTAATGTAAAGGACGGCGGATAATTCTGAAAAGAGTATGCTGTGGTACATTAGGACTTATTCCTATCTCTATTAACCACTCCTCCAATTACCAATATCCTGTTGAGAAGGATCCACTCTCTTCTGATTAGGTAATTTCCTCGTTTCCATAACTAAGAGTTTGCAGCATTCCTACAGCTCGGTCAGGGATTCTCTAGACTCAAACCTTTATTACGTGCCTTCATTGACACAAATTATTTTGTGGAATCCACACTACGATTCTCGGGAAAGAACAGTTTCACCAGATCTTGACTTAGAGGTTCTATGTTCTCACTTAAGATGACGAACACAGTTCACCATTTTTAGATAGTAATAAAGCTTTTCCCAGTGAAATCGGGTCTCTTTAGGATAGAAACAGCTATTTGTTGGCTTAGGTCGTTTCATGGTCGTAAAAGCACGTTTCGTTAAAGACTACTTTTCTGACCACGAAGTTACCACATCTGTTTCCAGAAGTAGTGGGTTGACTCGAGGAATTTTGAATTATGTTCAAAGACTGGTTTATTTAAGACTTCCTCAGCTCTCGGTTCGGTATAGGTACTTACTCTAAGTCTTGTGCGTTGATCGAGAAGTGGTTTAGGGTTCTGTAAAACTCATGCTCTTACCAGAAAGAAAAAATCATTTTCGTCAAAACAGCAAAGAGATTCATTCTTGATATCGACGAAATTTGTGAGTCCTCCTGACCTTCTCTGTCTCCAAGTTCTGTTGTGACTGTTAAATCTCACGTGATATTTGCTTAATTTTGACATATTGTTTATAAAATATCTATCAAAATTAAGCAATATGAACACTGGAGTGTACCAAAAACTCAGTGTGTGAGCAAGTAGTTGGTATCCTAATTGCAGCCCACAAGACCTAGCGAATCCATGCCGGCTAGCCGGCTTAATACAGTTCGAGAAATTCCGCAAACAAAATGAACCTTTGGAGAATTTTAATGGCAATGACTACAAATCCTTTGCTGCCATATTGTTGAAAAAAAAACGTGCCAGTCGGATGACTGCCAATATTTTGGATTATTATTATAAATGCATTAACATAATGTTCATAATTTTTGATCAATTTATCGCACAACAGCATAACACGAACACATGCAAACACAAACCGTAGACAGTAAAGATAGAGACTGATTTTGGCCTAACGGTATCGAGTTTGTTGTCCTATCGCTATTCGCTTGTGCGCTGCTCGAGTGGTATACACAGAAATACACAAATGAACAGCCCGGTCGATTAAGATGAGAATAATTTTAACATATAGTAAATATTTATATTTTACTAGTAAAATTTAACTATTTAGGCTTTGGTGTAGTGATTCAATGAGACTTAGTTATTTTGGGGAGTTTACATGTCAAATGTTTATAAAATAGGCGTAACACATGAATCGTAGACAGTAAAGATAGAGATTGAATTTGTCCTAACGGTATCTAGTTTGTTGTCTATCGCTATTCGCGTATGCGTAACGTAGCGTAGTTAGTTTGGGGATGTTATTTTTTTCGAAAAAAATTAACAACCAAATTTTGTCTATTGAATATTTTTCTCAATTTCAAATAATCCCAATGATTTTTCCAAACGAAATGAAGCATTTTCATTAACCATACACAACAAAATAAACAGGAGCAATTTACGATTTATATAGAAAAATAACCTAGTATAACCGGCACAAACAGCTTATTCAACAGTTTGCCACAACACTATAAAGTTAAATAAACACACACACACACACACACACACACACACAAATAAATAAAAACACAAAAACACTATAGAAATGATTGTATAATAAAAATATTATAAAAAAATGTTGTAAAAGCATGTTTTATTAAGTATACATTTTAGCAAACACACACAGACACAAAATACACATAAAAAATATATTTAAATATTTAAAAAAAAAACATTCTAAATTTATCGTACTAGTAATTGTAGCGCACTTAATATACACACACATACATACACATATTATACAACCGAAACAAAAAGATCAATATGAAATATAGTGAAAATCGTAGGCAAGATTATTACATCTACTCAAATAATATATACAAT
>JANSTU010053036.1:0-19881 GCA_027564075.1 Bolitophila hybrida
ATATTTTCTTATCATATATGTGGGTTTACCGATGTGTATGTGTTATGTGATACGCCTGTTCAGATGTAGACTGAACAATTGTTGTTACTGTGATGTGTGGTATTAGGCAAATCAAGAATAATATTAGTTATTAAAAAAATCATCTACAAACATTATTATTTCCGCAATTACAACATCGTAGAACAAAATACATGCATTTAGTTGTATTGTGAATTGCAAATGCGGAATTTTCACGAGCACAATTTTCGCCAAAAGAGCGATTTGATAATATTTCAACAATTTTACATATCTACAAGCATCCAATAATAATCCAGCGACATCAAATCACATAACCGCGGAGACCAATCTAACAGACCATTTCTTGTGCGCTCGTCGAATGAGTCCTTCAATTAAACGATGGTGAGGTGCAGTGTCTAGCATGTCATTTCGCGGTATCGATCGCCGTTGACGGTAACATCCTGTCCTGCATAGAGATTTAGAAACGATGACGCCACCAGCCCAAATACCAAACCAACATTTTTTGTGGACAGAGTGGTGTTTTGAGAACCTCTTGTGTATTCTTTTCGCTCCAAATATGCCAATTATGCTTATTAACTAACCAATTTAACGCTGAAGAGAATTCGGTGGTGAAATTGTCATTTTAGACACATTGAGTAAACTCACGACGCGAACAATGGTCTTCCGGCATCAATTCATTGACGAGCTGGATCTTGTATGAGCGTAGGCTAAGATCTTTCCTCATAATCTTCCATACAATTTGGACAAATACCCACGATGACGAATCGATTCATTTTGGTCGTTCTAAATACTTTGCTCATCAGCGTGTAACGGTGTCCTTCAGAAGGGATAAAATGACAGGTTCTCTCTTTATCACACAGACCGTGGAGCCGCTTTACACAAATAACTAATATATTAAATCTATGATTAATATAAGACTTTAATTACTATAATATAATACGATGTGTGGACCGTCTATATTATGTCGTATGTAAATCTCACCAATAGGTGCCGCCAGTGGATTCTTTACCTTTGAGATTAAGTGGCGGGAAAACGATGCATGGTTGCTCGGATGGACGATTATGTCGACCGTAAAAAGTGCGTTAATTAAATAGAAATTGCACAATTCGCAAGCGTTCTTGAGGCGTGAGTCTATTCATGGTGAAATGGCAAACCTAACTGAGTAGAAATAGCATATGTGTTGAAAGATTTCACACTCTGTGAGTGTTTGTTTATTTGTTCAACAAGAAAGTTAAAATTAGAAATTTTTACCTAAATGTAAATATAACACAATAGTTTAATGTAAAAGGAAAACACGCCAAATTTATACCTATATTTAAAGCCACATACTCTCGAGTGATATCTTAACGCTTTCAATACGTGGAAAATCAAACCTCGGGTTTATAGTCTTTAAATCCGAATATCTGAAAGACACATAACATATATGCGTTATAAATATTTTTATATATTTATATAAGATTATGTTCTTACGATATAGCATAGTCAACATTGAATCCAACCTTTTGAGCGCAAGCCTGCGAAGTGGGTGACGTGAATATAGTTGATGTTAACGAGATTTGCAATGCTGCTCCAATAGATTTTCTGTCGAACAATTTTGGTTTTAATATTTATTTAATCGTTTGATATGTGGTTATCAAACCTAACACATAGCATCTGCTTTCCTATACCACAACCTTTAAATCGAGGAGTTACACAGAGTCCGTAGGAAGATATGTACTTGTCCACTTTGTACTTGTCGAAAATGTTGCACTGCATATGCACGTAGTTGGTCAAATCAATGTATTGCTTTGATTTAGCACTTTGAAACTGCGAATATTTATTTTAAAATCAATAACAATAAATAAACATGGTTTACACAATCTTCCGCATTTCGTCAATCTTTTAGTAATTATACTAACATTTGATGCATCTAATCTAACATCAATTGCGTAGCAAACTCCCAGAAAGTTTACTGCCACTATCTCATCTGTGCCAGTTTTGAAACAGGCGACGATAAGTTTATGGTTTGAAATAGCTTGCCATATCTTGCGTGCGTCCTCAATGGCATTCGTATCCATTATCAAGCCTAAAAGAATATTTATTTCATAACAATATGTATATATATTCCAAGTTAACTGATCGCAATTGATATACCCAATGACTTTGAAATAGGCTCGTCTCGTAAATAATTTGTTACCATAAAATCGATACCATCCTGTACCCGGGATTCGGGAAGATCTTGAATGCAGTACTCAATATGTTGGCCATCACGATTGTCTGGATCTGGTCCGGTAAATGTATTCCAAACATGTGGAAAAGGTATGCTTGATGGGCGATATGTCTGTTTGTTCATGATAACTTGATGTTTTTATTTAATTGCGAGATTCCTCGAGCGAGTTAACAAACTAACGTGTTGGCGTTTCGATTGTAACTAACTTTATTTCTCTAAAAACAAATATTGCGAGCGCAGTCATATCTAATCTTGTTCTAGTACAGAAAATAATGTTTATTTGAAAAGATAAGTATTATTACAAACTATACGACCTTTGACTCACATATGCGACATGTCTTCCTAATGCGCCTGCTCTTATTTTAACATAGGATTTGTTATCTGTTAAGCTCTTTACGAGCGCAAATATTATGTATCTAATCTGTAATATATTATACTACGTTCAAAATGGTTTAGATATATATTCTTGACATTATATTTCTATCTGTAAAACTTTAGGATAATGTTGTCGAATTATGTTTAAAAATATCTGCATCATTAGATTTAAAAATATGTTAAAGGTATGTATTAAAATCGCGATATAACACTGAAATATTGGATGAACGAACTCCCATAATTAAGAGTAGTTGTCTGGCCTTTTAATGGCTAAATAGTACATACATGTCCATGTCCTACGCACAAATAAAAAAAGAAAATAAAACGCATTTAGTTTTAGTGCATTTAAGATTAAGTTGGTTTTTATCACTTCGAAGAATAGATGCAAAATCATTAAAAAAAATAAATAATAAGTCTTTGGTATCAAAGGAACGGATGTTTTTATAAATGGGATTAACTCTAACATGTTTCCAGGATTTGGGAAAGGTTGAGAATGACCGAGAGTAGTTAAAGATATCAAGGATGAATGTGTCAATGACAGGATAAAAACAATTCGTCCAAACGAACAGTGTTAGTGGGAAATAGTACGAAAGCTAAAGCGAGGGATGAAACTATAAGTGTATAATATGGAAGGAACCATTTAAGGAAAAATGGGATTGATGATATTAAATGGGAATTGAAGTGGTCATTAGAAAAAGGAGGTAGTGTGTTTTCTGAAGAGTCGACACTAAGGGGGATTTTAAATTAGGTTGTAGACGTGGTACCAAATTTTAGCGTCTCAAACGTTTGAACGATATATAGTTTCTTTCAACCCTTTCATGAATCCATATCCGTTAGGAAATCTCTCTCTCAATAAGGTCTCTTCTGACTCGCATCAAACCATGGTTGCGAGGCTTAACATCTAAAAATGGAGCATGTTTGTTCAAAAGAAAAAGGGTAAGCTTTTCAAAGTGCCTTCAATTACTGTCCACCGAAGTCATGAGAAACTGATCACTTCACACTCCATGGCATAATTGCAGCTTAAATTCGGAGGATATCAGTATTGACGCTTTTTAGGTTTCTACGGTATCTGACCTTTTCCTTGCCAATTGGAGAAGAACAAAGACCGACAGACTAAAATGTCATGTCTGGACAGACTTGTATCCAACTAATTATAAGTATAATACACGGTAAGGGTATTAATTGTGAACTTAAGGTCAATGAGAAAGAAGCTAGTAGGATAAAAGTGGGTTAGGATAGTGGATATAAGTTTAAGTGCATTGGTATCCGGGCGGTTTGGTGCCTACAATTTGATGGTGTCTATTAATTTGGTGTCCATCAATTTGGTAGATGTAAAAATCGATAAAATCGAAAAAAAAACGAAAGTTTTAATAATATTTGTTTCGATTTTTTATATATAAAATGCACTTTTGATTTCAAGTTTATATTATATGTCATTTAATTAATTATTATTTGATAACCGATTTTTAAACTATTTATTATTGAAAAAATCGATTTTAAACTAAGAATTTTTATTTGTTTTTTTTTAATTTAGATTTGTAGGTTATATTTTAAATTGTCACTAAAGCAAGTGCATGATGTGACAAGGATTGAAGGAAACGAGTTGTTTTGGGTTTGGGTTGGAGTGGTTCAAAAGTGTTATCAGTAAAGACACCTATTATTAGTATATCGTCATACTCAGGTAGAAGATTATTTAACAAGTCGTTAAAAATATTAATCAAGTCAGTGGCCGAATGTTTATAAATCAAACCAAACAATGTTACGGATGCAGAATATATAATTTCAATGAAAAGATAGGTTAGATTGACATTGTCAACTGAGCTAGCTTGCAACAACCACGGACATTTACTTTATTGCTTACATTGACTAGAGAAATACATATCCCATATCCCAATGTTTATTGTATATAAAAATAATAATCCGTATACAAATCTGTTAAATATCTCATTGGATCCTTTAATCCATTGTGGGACATAGGGCCAGTGTGCGATGCTGCACACCGGATTCATTGACCATTACGGGTTCACACGAGTGGTCAGCTCATGCTAATGTTCTGTTTGTGCTGTGCTACTCCTATTGGAGCTACTGTGCTCTAACACTCACAACACATCCCCGATGGTTAGGAGTCTTAATTTACCCTGACGCGACTCTAACAACTTTGCAGGGCAAATGCGCATATTTTTGAGATATATCTTTGCACCGAGATCTATCTTGCTATTTATATACGGAATCGTGAATCATCAACGCCATCATACTCTTATTGTTCTATGCACCCGTGTATATGTTAATTGATGGCATTAATGTTCCGTTATTCAAAATAAATAACCTATTTCAGAAATAGACTATTAAACTAGCAAGAGGAACCTACTGATTTAAAGTGCTACATTCGAAAAACACTTCGGTCTGCCGGCCGGGTTTCATCCGGCGACCTCCCATAAACCAGGCCAACGCGTTAACCCACTCGGCTATGGCTATGGTAATTAATAATATTATTTGTGTAGTTTGTACTATTTTATTTTTTTAATATTTGCTGTTGGGTTTTTCATTTATTATTTTTAGAAAATTAAATATATTGTATTAAATTATTACTAAAACAATTACTGCAAGCCATAAGGCAAAACAGTTTTCAATAACAAGCACGACTTCGAGAATTTTAGATGGGCTGTTTTGTTGATATCTAATATTTGAAATTTGTTTTTTTCACAAAATAATCAAAATAACATGTTTTTATAAATATTTCTATAACTTTTTTTTTACATCAAAAGAAGTGAAAATAAATCTTATATAATTGAAAATGATTTTGTCGGGGGTACCGATGAAAAATGTGTAATGAAAAGTGCTTCGATAAAGTTCGATAAAAAATTGGCAAACTTCGTGTTATTTTAAAAAAAATCACACACAAAATTTATCATGCGCATTTTCAATAATCGGAATCTTTACTTGTTTAAAAGGTGTACCTTATTTTCTTTGAAGCATTTTTAAGGTGTCAGGTATTAGGCATATCACGAATAAACATTTCGCGATATGTTGGTGAAATATTAATTATTTTGATATTTGCATACGCAACAGTTGTTAAAATGTTCATTTACAAACATTATTATTATAAAAGAGACATTTGAGTTTTGGAACTGTAAAATATACTTGGTAAAGCCATTTTGATTTTATTTTACACATACACATATATATTATAATTATTAAGCCAGTCTTAGCTTGTTATATTGCGCGTAAACAAATCGCTGGGGTGTTAATTACCTTCTTGAATTGCTCACTATTGTAAATGGTTAAATTACATAATTTAATTAACATAACCCTGCAGCTAATAATGGAATTAGCTAATAATGCACTAATAGATTCTGATTTGAAAATCGTAAAATTATTATTATTTATATTATCATATCTTTATTAACATCATTAAGTATTTACAAAAAAAACTTTCGCTATATCTATCTACTTGTCCGCTTCCGATGTCTTGTCAAGATTTCGAACAATACTGGTAGCCGGTCCTTGTAAAACCTTACGCGACAATCGCATGAATCCTGATACAGGATCACGACCAAAGTACTTGACTTGAATTTCATCATCAACTGCTAATCCTAGTGCAGACGGATGCGCTACCTACAAATAAATAATATTAATAATTTAGAACACTTGTAAGGTCTCCTTTCATGTTGTATTTACCTTTCTTTGGTCAAGTTGAGAGTTGTGCAGTAATGCGGGTGGCATCGATGGGTACAGCGTCAACATCACACCAATTTCTTTGAGTTCAACAATCTTCGCAGTGTAAATGCCACCAAACTCAAGATCAGGAACTTTCTCGGATTTTAAAAGACTTTCAATATACTCTTTGGCTTCGTCCATTGAAGATTGTGACGGAGCAAATATTGTAAAACTTGCCTCGTCATGTTGTGTCAACTGGGCACCAGTTTCTAGGTAAATTTTCTTGATATTCATTCCACCTGGTCCGATGAGACGAGAACGTTGATGTGGTTCAATGCTTAGTTTCTCAGAAACTGGCCAACTGTCCTTTTTCACTTTTCGGGGATTTGCTATGCACTCAGCCATTGTATCTAGAATGTTTGACTTCGCGTCAATGGCTTTCTGCAGAGATTCCATGACGATCTTCAACGGCAGCCCGGGAATCTTTATGTCTGCCTGGACAGCAGTAAAACCTTTCTTCGTGCCGGCAATTTTCATGTCCATGTCACCCATGTAATCCTCGATGCCCTGCAAATAATAAAAAATACAATAATTTCCGGAAAATTTAGTTAAATAAGAAATTTACCAAAATATCTGTTAGAATTCTGTAATCCTTCATGTGTTTAGTGTCATCTTTGTCATATTTTGTGACCAAGCCGATAGCTACACCGGCTGCAGCAGCAGAAACAGGTACACCTGCGTCCATGAGTGCCATGGAGCCTCCGCATACGCTTGCCATAGAACTAGATCCATTTGATTCGAGAACCTCAGAAGTTAACCGAACAGTAAATGGAAAATCGTTCGGTAGGGTAGGCATAAGACCTTTTTCTGCCAGGGCGCCATGTCCCATTTCACGTCGACCAATCGGTCCTATCCGGCCGATCTCACCGGTCGCATATGGCGGGAACTCGTAATGAAGAAAAAAGTTTTTAGATTTTACGCCCCTGCAATGGAATTATAATGATAAATATATTTATAGACTATTTGGGTATAGCTTACGTGTCCAAGGCAGTCAAAGAGTCCATTTTCATTGCACTCTCCTGCGAGTCAAGCGATATTGTACAAAACACCTGGGTTTGGCCACGCTGAAACAATGCTGATCCATGTAGTGGCTTGTGCAAGTCTACCTGACACGAAATATTACGAATTTCTTCGTATCCTCGGCCATCGCAACGTCGTTCATCTTCAAAGATAAGTTCACGAAAGGTCTGCTTGCAGAATTTATTGAAAGCATCCTGAATCAGTGCAGGTTCAGTGTCTGGATAGCTCGACCACACCTTGTCGACAACGTCAGACCGGATGGCGTTAACTGCCTGATCACGACTAATCTTATCATGAGTATAGTCTCGAAATACTTCACGCAATCGCATTTCGCACATTGTCCGGACAGCGTCTGAAACCTCTTCGTTTATTTGTTTTGGAACATCCACAGTTCGTTTATTTCGTCCAAATGCTTTTTGTAGTTTCTCGATTCCCGCAATTATGTGCTGTGCTTCACGTGTGCCCTGCTTGATAGCTTTAAGCAGATCCTGCATGAGAACAACATTGCCTTTTCCTTCGAGCATGACTACGAGATTTTGCTTGGTGGCTGAGACAACCAAATCTAGCGAGGATGCCTGAAGTTCACGACGTGTTGGATTCACGACGATCTCATTGTCACATAAACCTAAACTGAATATGGATATATAACATTGATCGATATGTTTAAAAGTTTTAGTTGGTGTTACCGAACTGCTCCTACAGGACCATTCCATGGAATGTCACTGAGACTGAGTGCAGCGGACGCTGCATTTATGGCAAGAACATCAGGTAAATTCATAGAGTCTACGGCTAACATATTACAAACTAATTGTGTTTCGCATTTAAAATCCTCAGGAAATAGTGGTCGAAGAGATCTGTCAATCAGGCGCGCAGACAAGATCTCTTTCTCAGATGGACCTGAAAAAGAATATTTTAAATATTTAAATATTTAAATAAGAATAGGGTTTGCTTACCTAATTCTCTTCTAAGAAAATTCGTTGGAATGCGTCCCGCAGCCGCGGACTTTTGACGATAATCTACGACGAGCGGCATGAATGAGTTTCCCGATGATTTCTGTTTAGACACAGCTGTGACCATAACGGCAGTGTCTCCCATGGACACAATTGCCGTACCATCAGCAAATCTAGCATATTTGCCGGTGGCTAGTTTCAACGAACGACTGCATAAAGAAGAGAACGTATTAAACACATACATAACCTATAAACCTGACCGCATAATTACCCGTTTGAGAAGTTAACATTGATTTCTGGAGTCTTTGGTGTTGAACAGTAACTCCGGCTGGGCCAAATATTAAAATGCTGGTCAATCCAGCGAAGTCCTTTTGTATGAACAGCCCGTAATGTGTGTTTGTATAAAAATGCTAGGTTTGACATTTTGTGGTGGAGCGATTTATAAAAATAAAGTTTTGCGTGATTTGATAATTGACAGCTGTGTCTGTCACTATTACAAAACATCAGCGACGGTTGCATTGTGAATTCGTAACCCAGTAAGTTTATAATTTATTGGTGAATAGGTACATTATCGCATAACAAAAATAACTTAAAAAACTGATTTTAAAACTAATCACAAATCTTATATTTATATTAACCCTCCGTGTTCACTAGGGGTCAAATTGACCCCAACCCGAACCGCTAGAAAAACTAAAAGTTGCTGGTGACCGAGAGGACGGGCCTGCCATCTAACAACGCTTTGGGATTCCCTTTGTGAGAAAATAGCCGAATTATGATATCTCATAAAAGTATAACTCTAAAATTTTATGAAAAATATAAAAAATTGCCAGTTATGATTTTTTAAATAAAAATATTTTAATAAGAAATTGCATTCTTGTTGACTTGGCCAATTACGTTTAACTATTATTTAAATTTTCTAACTCATTTCAAAAACACTATTTCTTTGAAATTGAAAATATTTTATAAACTTTTGTTTTTTGTACATTTAAATATAAAAAATGCAGTATGCATGTTTTAGTTTTATTATTATTTTGCATAACAATTCGAGTTTTTTTTTTTGCTGTTACATTATTTTGTTTTATAAAATTATTTAGTACCATTTATTATCATAATAAATACTACATAAATTACTAAAATAAATACAAATAATATTTCAAATACTATCTTCTAAAATCTTTAATGAAAATATACGTACTTCATAATACAAGTTGACTAAATAACGTCGGCTTGCTGGGCACTCACAATTTACTCAACAGTGTAAACGCTGCATTTTATGAATTTCTTTATTTTGACATTTTGCCATGCGCCGGTTTTTTACTTATTGCGCACTACAAATTGACATTCTCAGCACAATATTCCACTGTATCTTTTTGTAACTGTGTATGTAATTGTCCACACACAGTCTTTCTGTATTAAAAACTAAGAAGCTAAAAACTATACGATAAAACCATATTTATTTCTCGAATTAAGAACAAATAGCTGTATATAATGAGCACTGCTGCTAGCCGTGCGTAATGGACCCGAAAGAATCATTCCGCGAGCGCCAAGAAAACGAACTATTAGTTTTACAGGTGAGTTTTTTCATTGATGAATAAAGTTCAAGTGGGTAGTATTCAATATTTGCGTTTTAGTCAATCTTTGGTTTGGACGTAAAAGATTTACGCTGTGACCCTGAATCGGTGACAGGATGGAAACCGCTGAATCTGGAAATTGCGTTGGGCCCGCAAAAGGGTTCGACAGGTATACGAGAAACATACGCCAAGACGACTCTGTGTATTCTTTGTCCTGCCAAATATCCAAAGCTGTGTGTTTGCATACATATATATACATATATATACATTTTTTTACAAGAACTTTTATTATAGACTACCGAAAATTACATTGCAATATAGTAAAGGTCTGTCAGACGCACAGATCGAAGAGCTTCTAGACAATCTCTCAAAACTAGCGGACAGTCTAAAGGGAGAGGTTATGATCTATGAGTTAGCGCAGGAAGTGCAGGGTTTTTTACACGAGCACAATAAACCGCCAGCAGGAAGCTTCTACGAACAAATGCTGCAGGAGCGTCATAAAAAAGAAGAAGATCGTCTGCAAATGCAACAGCTAAAAATGAACAAGGAACAACAAATGATCCGTGAAGAGGTGCTTAAACGCAAAGAAATCCTTCGTATAGAGGCTGCAAAATCTCGTCGTGAGAGTCGCTTAAGTATAAGCGAGAATAGTCCGTCGCATCGTTCGAATAGTTCGTCTGAAAATTCAGAGAATTCCGGAAATGGTACTCGTGGGTATATACTGCCATTTGACTGTACCGAGCATATGACAAGTGTGCCGTTGTACTTCTCAAATGTGGGTCGAAAAATTCAACGAGGCAGTTGTTTGGGTACAAAAAATAATATATTATATTTGAATAGAGATATTTACCAAATATTATTACTAGGTCATTCTCAAAACGGATGCATCACATTCTCAGGTATCGATCTTGAATCCGGTCAGCTAGTCTTTATAACCGAGTGGAACATTAAATACGCTCAACTGGAGTCAAAATGCATTGGCACATGTAACCGAAATACTGACGATCCAAAAAAATGTTCCGGACATACCGTCGACGAAGTCATTCAGCACATAGAGCAGCAGGTTATCAATCTTGCCCGTTTGAAGCACAAAAACCTTATTGCATATGAATGTGTACTCTGTATGAAGAAAAAGGAAGGTGTCGTTATTTATTTAGTTCAGGATTTTCTTCATGGATCCAGTGTGTGCAGCATAAGTGGATCGATGGGTTGGTGCACAGAGGGTGCTAGTAGTGTTGCCAAAGGTGTCTTGGATGTACTGATCTACTTGCATAATCAGGGTGTTTCGCACAGCAATCTCTTTGATTGTACAGTTTTCATGGATTCTTCGGGTACTATCCGTGTCACAGACTTTGCACTTGTACCTTATTTGCTTGATCTTGTCGGCGGACAAAGAATCTCTCAAGGCGACCTTCCTGCACTTGGCTCATTAATGGAAACGCTCTCGCCGACGTTACACTCTGTTATGAGAGACTTTATTGAAATGTGCAAATCAGAGCGTACGTTGTCTGCATCAGACCTGCTAAACCATCCTTTCCTGCTTCCAGCAAGTACCTTAGGCGGAGAAACAAATCGTGCAATGACAATAAAAGATTTCACAGCAGTTGAACAGCAAGCACCAAGGAAAGAATTGGTTGCAGTACATACGCCTCAAGATAAGTCACGTCTGCAGACTGAGTTCGAAGTGCTGCAATGGCTCGGAAAGGGTGCTTTCGGTGATGTGCTTAGTGTACGCAATATGCTGGATAACCGGCAGTATGCCATTAAGAGAATTCCACTGCCTGCACGCAGTCGAATTATGTATAAGAAAATGTTGCGTGAAGTGGAACTCCTGTCTCGATTGAATCACGAAAATGTTGTGAGGTATTATAATAGTTGGATCGAGTATGCGGATATTGCCGAAACGACAGATGACGAGCATACAGGATCTGGTGATTGGTCTGTGGATAGCATGAAGCAGCAATTGCCACGTGTTATTCAGACTCCAGATGGTCTGTCTAGTAGCTGGAGAGCAATTACGTAAACATCTACTGCAATAGAATTGATAGAAATGATGATAACTTGGATTTTCAGGACTACTATTGTGGACGATTCAAGTTCAGATGGTATTGAGTTCATGGACTCTCAGGGTCAACAAAATGTGTACGAAGAAGAAGAGGAGGAAGACGATCTAACACAGTCTATTCAACGTAGCCATAAGTCACCAAAACCTGATCAGATTATGTACATTCAAATGGAGTTCTGTGAGAAAAGTACATTAAGGTTTTTAGCAGCACTTATTTATCTAATTAAGTATTTTCACTGATACATGGTTTTGATTATTTTCAGAACTGCCATTGACGAAGGTCTATACACTAATACCAGTCGACTTTGGCGTTTTTTTCGGGAGATCGTTGAGGGTCTGTCGCATATTCATCAACAGGGAATGATACATCGTGACCTGAAACCGGTGAATATTTTCTTGGATTCTCGTGATCAAGTCAAAATCGGTGACTTTGGACTTGCTACAACTAATTTTCTAGCTCTACAAAGTCAAGAGGCACATCACTTGGATCAGTATGCACAGAAGCCAAATGATATATCGAATTCAATGACCGGCAAGGTAGGAACAGCAATGTACGTTGCTCCTGAGCTTGAGGGCAATGCCTCGAGATCAAACTATAACAAGAAGGTAGGTCCATTTTTACTTTTATTTTTTTGTTTTGATTTTAGGGAAATATATTCGTTTAGGTCGATCTATATTCGCTTGGAATAATTTTGTTTGAGATGAGTAGTCCGCCGTTCGAAACTGCCATGGAGCGAGTACAGATCATGTCTGCAATTCGTTCACCGGCCATCGTTCTACCCGACGAAATGCTGAAAAACAGAGAATATGACAAAAATGTTTCAGTAAGTATTTAATGATAAGAAAGTTATTATTTTATGTCTAATTTGTTTTTCTATCTAGGTCATAAAATGGCTTCTTGACCATGACCAGAATAAGCGACCTTCAGCCGAAGAGGTTCTCGCATCCGATCTTGTACCTCCAGCTCTGGTTGAGGCTAACGAACTACAGGAAATGCTACGACACGCTCTCGCCAATCCACAAAGCAAGTCATACAAGCACCTTGTAGCCCGTTGCTTGGCACAACAGTCTGATACGGTGATTGAGCACACCTATCATATGGAATTTCTGCCAATATCGGCTAGGCTTGAAATGATAAAATCGAAAATTATCACGCTGTTTCGTAAGCACGGTGCTGCGGAAGTATGCACTCCACTTCTTTCACCGTTCATGAATCAATCGAACTACAATTCTGTGCGCCTAATGACGCACTCTGGTGCTGTTGTCGAACTTCCTTACGAACTGAGATCACCATTCGTAAAGTATATTGCACTGCATGGACCCAATTCGTTCAGGCGGTATTCTATTGGTCGGGTTTATCGTGAAAAGAGAGTCTACAACTTCCATCCGAAACAATTGTTCGAGTGTGCCTTCGATATTGTGACCCCAACGCCAGGCACCCTAATTGTTGATGCTGAACTTATTTCAATTGCTTTTGAGATTACCAATGACATTCCTGAACTCAAGCAAAAGAACATTTCATTTCGTATCAATCACACGAGTTTACTGCGTGCCATTCTTTTATATTGCAACGTACCCACGGACAAGTACCAACTTCTATTTGCCAGCATTCTAGATTTTATCGAGTGCAAAACCTCCAAGTTTATGCTGCACTCTACGCTAACTACAATAATGTCATCCTCCAAGTACAGCGCAACTCAACTCTTGGATCTCTTGTTGACCGACTATCCTCTAGGCGGACCACGTGGTAGTATTAATGGTTCTTCGTTGCGTACGTTGATTAAGGGACGTGGTGAGGCATCCTCACTGGCCAAAGGTGCAATACGTGAGATGGAGACCGTGGTGACTCTTGCTCAGGGTCTGGGCGTTACTGTAATTGCCTTTAGATTTTTTTGAGTGTTGATAAAACCTTACAAGTGTGTTTTTTGTTAGTGTACAATAAATGTTTTTGCTGGGCTACCCATTGGTTACGAACGTGCCCAAACTGGTGGTATTGTTTGGCAGATGCTAGGCGCAATGAAGACTAGACGAGCATGTCAGTATGTACTTGCTGCCGGTGGACGTTATGATGGCATGATTGCTGAATTTCAGTGAGTATTGAATTCAGAAATATTTAAACTTATAATTGATTATGATTTTATTTACAGAAAACAGGCACAGAACAGTGGAATGGTGATACCGAACAAGGAAATAAGTGGGGTAGGCTTTTCATTTGCCCTGGACAAATTAATGAGTGTGCTTAAGAAAAATCTGAAGGAAGAGTCTCGTTCGATAGATGTAGCAATTTGTGTGGCCGGATCGCGTCCTCCCATGCGAGACGTCACACAAATGTTACGTGCACTCTGGGCTGCTGGCATTCGAAGTGGTGTTTGTGAGGCAACCACTTCCGACGAAGCTCAGGATTTGGCAAAAGATCTGGGCGCTGTGCATTTTGTTCTAATAGGTGAAGGTGGTGCTCTGAGAGTACGTTCATGGGACAGTGAGCGTTTTCAGGAACGTCATCTGAGTCGTGCCGAACTGACGGACTATATTCAGCGTATGTTATTACCCGATCAACCATCGACACCTGTTGATGCAATGACCCATGCGCAACTCAATAACTCGTTCAGTATTAAAACTAACTTTGTTTGTGGACCTGTATTGCCTGAGATTACGGTGACGTATTTGCTGCACGAGAAGATGGCAGCGAATGCACGACGTCGAAACGAAAATCAAGTTAAGCAGCATATGGAATCAACTTTTGTACTTTTTGGCAAGAAGGAACGTGTCACGGTTATTGTTGTGAACTTGCCAAAGATTGTATTGAAGGTGTTGTGTGGTGCTGTAGATCCTCGAGATGCTAACGGAAAGGAGACTGCGTTTGAAGTCACGGTTAGCGTGATCGAAAGGTATTATAATTAGTTAAGTTTAAATACTTTTTATTGAACCAATATTATTTTTTTCAGATTTCCCAAATACAAACGATATATACTAGAGATTCTGGAAGAAATTACTGATATATGTTCGACGAAGCGTAGTCCTCCCATTCTGGCTCTATACAGTTACATAGATTCCTACTACCGTATTCTACTATGATTAAAATACTTTTGTAAATTTGATTATCAGTATGCATTTAAATTTGTAGAGTTCGTGCCTTTTATATCAAATGTGTAAACGTAAAGTGAAGTGAGTCTATTATTATAAAATGATATTGCATTATTATTGTAAAAATATATTTTTCTAAGTCAAGAGGTTATATTAAAATTAGAGTATTTTATAAAAATGAAAATCTGGCACAAAACCACCAATTTATGTTTTGAATGGACGCTTATATTAATTTCAACATTTTAAACGCAATGTTTTGGCTTGAATGCTGACGCAGCCTGCCGCCAACGAAAAGTGTAAGTCGTATGTCGACATGCCTCGTCCTATCATGAACGTACAACGTACATATTCACACTGGTGCTAATGTGTTTAACCTCGGTGCACAAAATGTGGGTTGGTAATCGTTTATATCGTTTGAGATGAAGAGTTTAAAGTAAAGCCGGCCAATTAATTTGGATGAGCTATTCAAATTTCAGTTTTATGTAGGATGCATGGTCGTTTGTAAATTACTCCTCATATAAAATATAAATGTAAAACTAATGGTATTTTAAACATACTTCAAAAAAAAAATTACTTCATAGTTGGGATTTGAAAACATATTTTATGATAAATGTGTATATATTTATCTTCTTTCGAATATAAATATTATTTGGAAGATCGTCTTTACAAACCATAAGAAAACACATTTTTAAATATATGTTGAAATATAATATTGAAGCTATGCATTTGGTAGTACTCGCGCAAATATCTATGCACATTTCAATGTAACATATTACTACGAAGTGCAACACACGCTCAACTTTATGTTTGTATATGTTGGCCAGATGATACTACATTTATATTATATGTGTGTTTATGGAATTTTTATATTCACCCACCCCGTCGACAATGCACATGAAAAGATGCTTTATTACAGAACATTTGGCGCATTCTCGCGCTTCTCGGTTGTATGTGTGTGTAAGTGTATACTGCATATAGATATGTTTGTGTGTGTGTTACTCTTCATGTGATGTAGGTCGTTATACATGCATTTTTAAATTTCCCGTGTACTTTATGTAGCATGTGGGAACCATTAAAATTGTATTTTGTCATGTTAACTTGAATGAAGCTTTTTATTGTTCACACAAGACAGACTATGTGCCGTGATTTATGGTGTAGGCAACACAACTCGAAAAACACACACACACACATACAAAGTTATATATATATTGCAGGGAAAAACAAAAAAGAGACATATAATATGTGAAAAACCTGCGGGAAATACGTAAAACTGAATTCGGTTCTCGTGGTGTCTGTGAAAAATTCGTAAATGAAATATGTTTGAAATAATGTTTAAATTGTAATTTAAGATTTCATGAAGTTTTCTCGACGAGGAGTTATCGTGAAATGTATCTATTATATATATAGCGAATAGCAAACAGGACACTATAGTTAACCATCATATTAGTTTAAAAGTTTAGAGCAGACTAAATTCTTGCCAAATTCTATAAATGTGATTCATGTTATAATACTGACAAATTTGGACAATCATGTTTATACATATACATCCAGAATTCGTATGAAGATGTTTTTTAGGAACGAAACTCTAGCTTCCAAAACACAATCACTGCTTTCGAGAAAGGTGACAGACATTATTGTCATATGACCAAAATTCTCCGAGGAAATAGAGGTCATCGACACCGATATGGAACAACGTTCGTACATATCGCAGCAGCGAAAACTAACTTGCTAGAATTATCAAGAGCGCATCAACTCATAGCAGGATTCCGTCATACTCAAACAGAAACCGCAGTAGCCGAAACAACGAACCTCATCCGAAACATGCATGGAGAAAACACCGAATCAACACCAACCTGCCCAACAGAGATAACTAACATCATCAAGACCCTCAAACCAGTTAAAGCTCCCGGTCCTGACAATATAACCCGCCTGTCTGAAATATTCAACGCCTGTCTGCGAAACAGATACTTCCCAAAATGATGGAAGCACGCCAAAGTCATAGTTATCTTAAACCCAAACAAAACTAACTTGATCCTAGTTACAATGATCTCTAGGTAAGTTATTCGAGGTAATTGTCCTAACATGATTGAAAACTTTTAAAAAAGATGCAGAGCTATTACAATCTACTCAATTCGGATTTCGTTCGCAACACTCCACCTGTCTCCGAGTTATCAGACTCACCAACCACATAACGAAGCAAAACAGACGTTCAACTGGAGCCATCTTTCTAGATATCGAAAAAGCCTTTGACTCTGTATGGCACGACTAATTCGTCTAATTCACAAACTACAGTTCTAAGACCCCTAAGAGTGAGAAGTGAGAATCATACAATCATTCCTAATTGGTCGATCATTCGCAGTAACCACTTCAGGTTCAACATCCACCCTGCTGCTGTTCCACAAGGATCTGTCCTAAGCCCAATACCATACATCCGACATCCCTACCCCGAAACATTGTCAGATCGTAGCATACGCTGACGATGTTGCAGTCTTCACATTCGAGAAAGTAATTCCTTGATCAAAATATCTAGGCCTAACACTGGACGAAAACCTTACGTACAACAAGCAGACCGACAAAAGCATTGGGACCTCCTAATCTCGCAAATACTATACCCACTAACTGCAAGGAAATCTCGTCTCTCATTCGAGAATAATGCTATTAATATTTAAATGCATAGTACAACCGATGCTCGTATATGGATGCTCCATCTGGTGCAAAATAGCACGATTACTCCACCGGCGCCTCCAAATTGCGCAAAACCGATCCCTAAAACGCTTCCTTGGATTTCCACCTTGGTACCGAACCACGACCCTAAATAAACGAACAAACATGGTTTCGTTCAGACAGTACATCGAAGAAACGATACTATCTATACTATACTATTTATTTTTCTTTATAACAAAAGGATTTTTTTAAATCTCCAGGCATTTTCCCTTACATGTTAATTTCTTATAATCATCTACATAATATAAACGAACATCATCTCTTTAAAGCTCTAACCACCGACATAATTAATAATGTTAAACACAACAGGTACAATTCAGAAAAATAATTAAAAAAAAAAAATATAATATATATAAAAAAAAACCTCTTTCACTCAAATAAATCTTTCTATGAATAAAAAAAATAAACCATTCATTAAAATAAAGGGTTTTCCCATTAATTTTTGACCTTCCCAACCCCTTTGAAAGGGGAAAAATGAAAAATGAAAACAAAAAATATTTATGCATTGTTTTTTTTTAATTTTTTTACAACAAATAAAGAAGTTACTAATTATATAGGCCTCTTAAAAATATGCTAGGAGAGTTTCCTCAAAAAAAAAATAGCCGAAAATGGGCTTCAAATGCTACGTTTGTCAAAAAATTTTAATGAAAGAAAAGAAAGTTGTTATGAAACATATTATTTTTATTGAAATTGTGTGAGACTATTATATATTTAGCGGTTGATTTTTTTTTTATTTTTATTTAATTTTATTTCATTTTGACAATAAAATTAAATATATATTTGAAAATATATGCAGTTTTTCCGTTTTGCAATTCGGATGCGACAAACGTTGAAAAAATGTATTTTGAATCTTACAAAAATACAAACCCTATTATAAGCGACCCACCCTAATGTATATTGTATATTAATATTAAACGAAGTCAAATAGTTCCATGTTCGACTCAGCACTATATGTATGTATGTTATAGATGTGAAAGGTTGAGGTACAGGTGTCATATTGTTAGCCATTTTATCCAATATCTGCAGTCAACTAGTATTCGTCCAGATACAGATCGGTTGAAATTCTCTTCGTCAGGTTGAGTTGGAACAAGGAAAATATTTATATTTTTTGATTGTACATTATAGCTGGCGATATAGACGTCACAAAACTTCTGATGATTTAACAGTTGAAAGTTTGACTAGTCCGCTGAGTGGAGGAGCTGTTAATCATGTTCGATATAAATTAAATTCGAACTTCTCGAAATTCTCCAATGATTATGTTTGAATAGTCATATTACATTTAATTTATTTAATTTATTCTAGCCCAATTTGATCGACTACGATTTAACGACACACCTGGCACCTGAAAATTAATCATTATTCGCACAGATCGCGGCATGGCCAACGGCCAGTCTGTTCACAGCAGTACAAACTGCTGCTGCTAGATCCTAGCGGTTAATAATTTTTATGACCATGGGGTTCATTAATTTGTTATGACCGTTCGCTTCTCAAGCTTAAAAACTTGAAGGCGAAAACTTTTATGAAATACAAAAGTACAAATGAACGATTCGGATCTCAGATAGGAAGCATTCCTCACGATACGTAGTCAGATCGAATCTTTGAAACGAACTTTGTACAATCAGTAATCAAGACACAGAGAGATCTTGTTGCTGATCCGTCAAAGTTTTGGACTTATATAAAAAGCTGATGGTTTCCCAAGCATGATGAGCTAAAATGGAGCAAATATAACTAATATCTATCTAGGCATGCAAGATATTGTACTTTTAAATATCGATAGCTTTTATAGTTCTGCAAAAAATTGGTTTGTTACTCGCTGTTCCACAACATTTTTTTTTTAGATTATAAAATAGCAATATAGATTTCGGTACCTAGAAATATATAATAAATATGCGGATCTTCTTTGTAATTTTGTTAGAGATTTCATGAGAAATTAAGACTCCTAACCACAAAACAGCATGCTAAATGAGAGTTGTTGTGGAATATCGCCGAATACATGTTTGTTTCCATAAATATCTTAACAGCACTATTTTATCCATAGCCATAGCCGAGTGGGTTAACGCGTTGGCCTGGCTTATGGGAGGTCGCCGGTTCAAACCCGGTCGGCAGACCGAAGTGTTTTTCGAATGTAGCACTTTAAATCAGTAGGTT
>JANSTU010053047.1:0-19878 GCA_027564075.1 Bolitophila hybrida
CAATAGGAGTAGCACAGCACAAACAGCACATTAGCATGACCTGACCACTCGTGTGAACCCGTAATGGTCAATGAATCAGGTGTGCGGCATCGCACACTGGCCCTATGTCCCACAAGGGATTAAAGGATCCAATGAGAGAGAGAGATAAAATTATAAAAAAAAACAAAATGTTACATACATATACATGTTCTAATGCGCAATGTACAGATGCACAAAAACCACGTTTCTTGTTATGGATTAAGTAGTATAGTTAATAACTTCATAAAAAGTAAAAATGCATTTAACCATATTTGGTCTAGGCCCTCTGGGGTTCACGATATTTTGGGGTTTTATTAGATTTAATTGTATCGCAACCTGTACTACCGAGGAGAGAAAAGTACAAGTGCGGATCCTCTCACACCACGCTAGGCTAATAAACAAGGACGGGATGAGAGGAAGCGAGGACTATAGTGGATGCCCAAACACAGATGCCGAATATGAAATTTAAACTTACATATATTTCGCCTCACACGTTTACACACAGTAACATTTTTGAATGTTGTATTCTTTTTTTTGTAAAATTATAATATACTTGAACTCAACATAAAACTTTTACCCTCTTGTTCTATTCTATTATATCTATCGCCTTAATTCATTTAGCTTCATTATTTAAACTGATCGGTAAAATTAATACTTATAAATTGCAGAATCATCTAGTTTATCAGCCTAATATGTTACATAATAATCGTTTAATTACTCAATCGAATATTCCCAACCCTGTTCATCTTGTTCCGCAGCTTGTACTTCACTCAGCCTTCAAAAAAAAACTTAATTCTTCAAATATTTGTCATTCAAATGTTTGCAGCATTAGAAATAAAACTGATGAACGTAATCTTATCTTATCTTTCAAAATCAAAACATTCACGTGATTGCTATCACTGAAACCTGTCTGAAATATTGCATTCCCTCGAAAAATGTTTCAATTAATGAAAGTGTTAAAATTTGATTTAAGTCCACTAGCTCAGAAATACAGCTGCCTACTTCAAACCAAAATTTGACTTCAAAGTTCCTTCTAAGGTAATTTGGTCAAATCTTAAAATATTAAAAGTCACAACTTCCAAAAAAATATCGAAACTACCTCATTTCACTGCAGATGAATGTAATGCTTACTTAAACGAAGATAAAAATCAGTCCCTTCCTGATCTACACATCGTAAAAGTAATGATAGTTTCAGTCTGATTTTCGCAAAGAACAAAGTACCACAACTGCACTCTTGAACATGTCACACGACATAAACATTGCACTCGATAATAGTAACCTCATATTTTTAGTGCTGCTTGACTTTTCTAAAGCTTTTGATAATGTCAATCATAAATATCTTATAACTAAACTTAAAACCTATTTACATTTTGACAACACTGCGCGTAATCTCATCTGTAGCTACCTCTCCAACCGTTCCCAGTGTGTTTCTATTTCAGACATCTATTCCACTTTCCTGTCAGTAACAAAATGTGTATCTCAAGGTTCTGTATTGGGTCCAATACAGTGCTGCCAAAGTGAATAAATTCAAAGTAGTACACTTTTTTAAAAATGGTAGTCGTTACACGATTGAGTCGTACATAAGTGCCTCTGGTATAATTTTAGTCATTTATCCTTGAAGTCAGTCGTATTTTGTAAATCAATCTGTTTTTTTATCGCATGTTTTGATATTTCTATTCGGCTGTATTCACATTCAATTTGTATAATAATTAAGTAAAAAATGGTATTTTTTAGATTTAAAAAAACAAACAAACTAGAAGAATTATTATATATTTGTCAAAAACAGAGAATACATCACAGAATTTAAATTCTATAGATCTTTAAAGTTCTTATATTTATTCAATTATACAATCTCGTGATTTATTTTGAATTCTATTTAATTTGGATAACATTTTCTCTGTTATTTTCATTATCAATATTTTGTTAGTTATTTCATATTTTTTTAATTTTATTTTCATTTGAAAAATGTGGTTTTGCCAAAGTTATAGTTAAATCTGAATAATGTACACAATTTTGGGTAGTACGATGGGATAAAATAGTAGTACGTTGAGAACGATCGTAGCACTTGGCAGCACTGGTCCAATATTGTTCTATATGTTTATTAATGACATTCCTTCTAAACTTCGCCATTCTTTGCCGATGACCTGCAGATTTATATAACATGTAATCCAAATAATCTTCCAGAAAGTATTAATAAAAGAAATTAGGATTTTAATATTATTTTTCAGTAAAGAGTTTTTCGAATGCAGCACTTTAAATAAGTAGGTTCCTCTTGCTATTAATAGCCTATTTCTGTGGACAGTAGCTCCAATAGTAGTAGCACAGCACAAACAGCACATTATCATGACCTGACCACAAGTGTGAGCCCGTCATGGTCAATGAATCCCACAAGGAATTAAAGGATGCAATGAGTGGTTATTAGACAATATTTTGAACCTGAACGTCGGAAAAACCCATGCTAAAAATAGACTAGAAACAGCTATGTCATTAGTCCTATAATTTTAAATGAATCTGAAATTAATCTAAGTGATTCTGTTTTAAATTTAGTTATTGTTATGGACTCAACTTTCAACTGGATTGATCACTGTAAAATGATTTCTGCTAAAATTTATTCAGGCTCTCATCATGCCGCATTTTTTAAAAAGTATTGCAGATCTGAGAGCATCTTAAAGCGAGTGTTTAATTCGACTCAGAGACCATATTTCAAACTTTCACAGATCCTCGGTGGAAGTCTTTCAGATTACTTCGTTTTTAGACAACATCTATTCTTGTTCAAACTTAATAAAAGCACAACTCCTAACTACATTTTTGATTTACTTAACCACAGCATTTCTAGCAGGTCTACTGATTTTATTATGACAAAAAAATCTTATTCTCATCTGCATAACTCATTTTTCACTCATGTCGTAAATAAAAGGAATTATTAGCTGGCTGTGATAATGCAAACTCGTACATCAACTGGTTTCAAAAAGGAATATTTCAACCATCTACTATCAAATTAAGTATTAACTGAGATATGTTGAATAAGTCACATCAAGTTTTTTACGGTCTATTCAAGTATGTTGTACATTATACTTTTGAAATCTTAGTTATTTAATAATTATTGTAATTATATGTTACTTTGTTTTTTTTTTGTTTCGACACAACACACAGTATTTTTATATTATTCATTACTTACACTACCCTTTATATACAAACTATATTGTATAATTTTAAATAAATAAAATCAAAAAGTTTGAAGTTTATTTTAAAATATTCTGTCATATTTTACTTTATGGCTATGACGATTACATTTTAATACAAAATAAATATTATAAAAATATAAATGTAGTTTTAAAGTATACTTATTTATCTTACTTATAATGTAAAACACTTATTAGTAACTAGAGTATAAATAGCGACTTTCCTGCAACAATTGCATTATCTACAATATATACCTATATACATACACTATACTTAATATATAAATACTAAATTTATGTGCGACTACAATAAATATTGCACTACAATAGCAACGATTGATATTACTGGACTGGAGATAATTGCAATTCGGCTCGATGTCGATCGGCCGTACTGGTGGGATGCAGTGGCATGTAATATAGTTGGCTTCGGTCTAAAGTTCCAATCAATGGCGTGTGTCTGTGCAATATTAGCATAAACCTTAGCCGATATCTTTGGTGTGCGCGTTTTGTTAGGGCTTTCAAAATCAACGTGGAACAATCCGAATTTTTCTCTGTTTGGCAGAATAAGGGATATAATATTATAAATTATTTAACGGATATTTTCATTAAAGCTTACGTGTAGCCGGCTTTCCATTCGAAACTGTCCATCAGACTCCATGCAATGTAGCCCTTAACTTTGCAACCATCTTCCATTGCGTCTAACACAGCTTCCAAGTATGAGTTAAAGTAATCCACTCGATCGAGATCGTTGAGGCCACCAGCATCACTGACACCATTTTCGGTGATAAATATCGTGGGATTATCGTACTCGCGTTTGATCCACATCAAAAGCTTATACATGCCAGACGGAACTGGCTATAAATAAAATAAAAAATAATAAAAAAGCAACGATAAATCTAATAAAAAACATACCCTTAACCACACAGAACCCGAATATGGCCAGTCCGGATCAGCACTCTCAACAACACCCATATCATGATTGAAACCAGGAACCGGATAATTGGCTGAGTTACTACGATCGTTTCGGCTCACAAGCACCGTTGTGTAAGAGTTAATGCCAAAGAAATCAGATGTATTTCGGATGCGATCGATTTCTTCGGCTGTGAATTGTGGCAGTCGTGACTTCTTGAAGCCCTGTTCCTTGCTCAAGGCCGAAACACGATCGATCATCAACTGCGGATAGTCGCCGTTCTTCGAGAAAATAGGATGTGCAAACCAGCCGAGCTGTATATTTAATTAAAAATATATTAGTATACATAACATTTGGTCTTCGCAGTACAAAACGAATTCAAAAAAACTTGAGTTTTGAAAGTGACAATGTATTGTGAATATTCACTAAAATACACATGAGGTTTGTAATGACTGTCTTTTGATTTATTTACTATTTAAATGTAATAAAGTCAATAAATAACATAAAATTTTATATAAATATTCCAGAAAAGTATAAAGTTCAAATTTAGTTGTAGCGTTAAAACTTCACGTGGTAACATATGAAGTCACAGTGTGTTCTCTGAATTTTCCTTAATTCTATGCTTTAATATATAATATAATCATAATAGATAATAGAATAATAATTAATTTTATTTATTTTTTCTCTTGTATTTGATACCGGTCATTGAATATTTATTTTTATTTGTTATTCATATGTGTACATAACGCATAACACAGGTATGTTATAAATTATAAATTTTAAGAAAAACTCACGTAAAACTGAACAGCAAGTTCTGAGGCCGCTTTGTCTGCGGCAGAGTCTGTCTTTGGTTCTGGCCATGAAATGTCAGTCGTTATGCCAATTTTACCTATGTCAAACCAAACAAAACATTACTAAATAAATGTAATAATAATAAAAAAAATATGATATGAATATTCAGAGCGAATAATATAGACAATTTTAATAAGCTTACTTAATCTTAAATATTTATATATAAAGGGTTTTTCAGCAAACTTGACACTTTTGATTTTTTATTTTGAACGCACGCAGAAAATTGTTGAATGTTCCCGTGCCAATGAGACAACGCAGCGGTCGCAGTGCCCGAGAATATTGCTGCCGTTGAAGCGTTCATCGCAAACGATCCAAATCAGTTGATTCCACGGCGTTCTCATGAATTGGGCATCAGTCAGACCACACTATGGCGTATTTTGCGAAAGAATCTTGGCCTGCACCCTTACGAGATCAAGTTAACTCAAGAACTAAAGCCACATGACCATATTAAGCGAATGGGCGGATTTCATCGCAAAATCATCTCCAGTGATGAAGACAAAAACATGCGTTATTGGAGTGCTGAAAACCATCATGTGCTTCTTGAAACATTACAAAAAGTGACTGTATGGTGCGGTTTCCATGCCGGTGGCGTCATTGGCCATTTTTCTTCGTTAATGAAAATGACCGTCACGTTACAGTCAATGGTGAACGCTGGAGAAACAATCGAGAATAGGTCCTGGCCGCCGAGATCTTGTGATTAAACACCTCTAAGGCTTTTTTATGTGGGGCTACGTTAAATCAATGGTCTATGCAAACAAGCCGGCGATGTTAGAGGTCCTAATAGCCAACATTTGTGTGGCCGAGTCGTCGAAAATTAGCTTCAACGAATCGACCGCTGCAATCGTGCCCGTTGTGAACATATGGCAGAAGTTTGGTTCCATTCATAATTGCATTGATTGTACTTTAAGCCAATAATAAAAGTTTTAATATATCCCAAATGGTTTGCTAGATATTGAAAAAAAAGTTGTCAAGTTCTTAATGAAAAATCTTTTATATACAAAATCGAGGAAATAGAAAAACTTGTTTTTGTATTTAATAAAGTTGTTGTTGTTGTGTGTTTTGTGTGATCTTTAATCTTTTTAATTCGGCGTGAAGATTTTACTATTTTCAAAAAAAAAAACGGATGCACATTTTCTTTTGTGGTTATTGAAATAGTTATTTTTCTAGATGTATTAAGATTATAATATATATATATATATATATATATATACGTAAATATTACGTAAATCTAAAACCAATGACTAAGCACTAAAAACTGATACTATAAACTCGTATTTAATGATAATATTAAGATTGAGCTTGTCGTATAAAACTAAGTGCACGCACACACTTGCAATGTAAAATGTGGTTTTAATGATCAATTTTAAATTACCATGTTGCGACGGCTGAAATTGTTCTCGGTACATATGGACAACCTCTGCGTGTGCTTTCAGCAGGTTATGGCCACACAGATAGCTAGCTATACCCGGAAAGTTCATTGCCGGTGCCATCAAGTCCACACCGTACGCTTGTTCACAGATGTGCCAAGGTTCGTTTATTGTGGTCCAAAACTAAACAAATAAAATTAACATAATGTCGTTAAACCACATGTGATATAATAATGCATTGTTTAAAAGATTACATTAGATTTGAATATAAAACGGTATTCTTTTTTATTATAAACAAAAGACATGATCATACACGAACCTTGACACGATCTCCAAACTGCTGAAATACAACTTCCGCATAGTCTTTGTAAAATTCGATAATTTCCGAATTGGTCCAGCCACCGAGATCTTGAATTCGTTGCGGCAGCTCCCAGTGGTATATCGTAACCATTGGTGTTATATTTTGTCTACATTGATTTATTTGTTATTCGTATTTAGGGTTTTTTGTTAATTATATATAAATTACCTTATACATTCATCAATAAGGTTACTGTAGTATTGTATTCCAACTTTGTTGACATTGTCCACGAAACCAGTGGGCAAAATACGGGTCCAGGACAATGAAAATCGGTAGATGTTGACTCCAAGCTCTTTGACCATTTCCACATCTCGACGCCACTAAAAAAATATCAGTATTTCAGGTTTCTCCTTTGTTTGTAATAATGATAAAGTAGAATTTAATTCATCACCCATCACATCTAATTACGAAACAAATTGTCATGATTATAATTTACAATTTTTCTTGTTTGACTATAGGCTATAGAATGTCATAGCAGGTGTATTATTGATTGTACATAAATTTAACGTATAATTAATTTATTATTTATAAATATTATATATCATATTTACTATAAGTGCACTTGTTCTATAAAAGTACTTTAATAAATATAGAGTGAGCAGCTGAGTAATTATCACTTTATCAATCATGTCATATTTATGTTGTTTTTATTAGACATCAGATTTATCTTTGTGATTACGCATATTTTAGTTTGTTTATAAATAAATATTTTTTACTGGGTTATATTTATATTAAGAAATATATATATATAATATAACTAAATACGGTTCAATGGCTCAACGCTAATTTGCATATGCGTATAGATTTATAAATAAATATACATACACATTTTTTATGTGATACAATATACACACATATATGTCATCAACACAGATATACGTTTGAATATAAACAATAATAACAACTACCTATATCGGTTTTTTGTTGTTATGATCTAGTAATATGCGTCGCCGTCGCCGAATGATCTCCTTGATTTAATGTGATTTAGTAAATATAAGTAAGTATGTCTGTTTCGCATAACTAATATTATATGAGTAGGAATGATGATGAAGGTTGAGCTGTCAGTTATTCTATATGGAATAAGATCTTTTATAGCCCGTAAATTATGAGATTTTCTATAAATATATTTAGTTCTATTGAATTAAACAATCTAAGTTAATTTTATGAATATATACCTTTATTTAAACAATAAGTTTAGTTTTTATTTGTAACGATTAAAAAAAGCAATATTATTATAGGATGTGGTAACCTTTATATTTTTGTATATTTATTATTTAATCTGCATGTTTATTATCGAACTAAAATCGGGATTAATAATCAATCCGTATCTTATTGCAACTGTTGGACAATAAGAATTCATATTTGATGTTGTTCTTGTCGATTAACAGCTTAACAGAGTTGTGGTTCTGTTTTTCGTATAATTTTAATTATATATTTATAATTTCTCCTTTAATGAGAAATGGATTCATCAAGTGTTGGTTTTTTCACATGATTTTTTTGTTATTGCTTCTTTGCGTCGTATTTTTGATTTTGTTTGTTTTTTATTTAAAATAATAAATTTAAAATTAAAAATTTAAATATGGTTATTTATATTATTATTTTTTTAAATAAGATTTCAGGAAACAACTTTTTCAAGGCATTGAAACATACCAAACTTTTTGTTTTCCCAAAATGTACAATTTTTAAAAAAACAAATGATTTTGAGAATGACAAACAATTTTGGCTGAAATTCTCAATTATTTTTAATCAAATTATTTCCAGCGATAATTAAAAAAACTAAATATCTGTAACTGATTATTATTCTGTTCCAAATACAAATACAAATCCATTAACTTTAAATTCGATGGTAAAACAAGTATCAATTTTACACATTGTCACATTATCTTGGCGTGTTTAGAGAATAAGGGTGTTGGAGAGTTAAAAATTCAGGAAACAAACAAACTGCTGCGATTTCAGTTGCTCTGCGAACTGCCATTGAATATAAAATAACATTTGTGCAGATATTATTTAAATTCTTGAGTTACCAGATAAAACTAAATTCCTTAAAGCTTCCAATATTTATTTAAATATAATCCCACAGGTTAAGAATTTCGGCAAGGATTTACCTTTTACAGCTTTAATACTAGCATTTTAAAATACAAATTAATTTCCATAAACCTGAAAAAATCCTTAAAATCCTAAATCTACAAATAATATTACATTTCTTGACTTTATAAATAAAAATATAATTACATATTAGGAATTATATGAAACACTTTTTTTTAAATATAATGATTATTGATTATTATAACAAATACAAATTATTTTATTTAAAAATAAACAAAAGTTTTGTAATTTTTATAAATATACATATCTCTATAAAATACATTAAACATCTCGACGTAAAGACAAATTTCGTTCTCGCAGGCATAATATCTAAAAATCAACTACATATAAAACTTACCTGGTTGTAACTATCAGCCGAAACGTCACCATTTGCCTTGTTCGGAATTTTCTCCGGATAATTGTGTGTCATGTGATCCCAGATTGATACACCTTTGCCATCACTGTTCCAGCCACCTTCGATTTGATACGACGACGATCCGACACCAAATTGAAAATCTGCAGGAAACTTTCGATGTGTGCTGCTGTGCCTGCAAAATAAATTATTGTAGTTGTAACTGTTTCAAATTGAATAAAAGACGTAGTTTCTGTAAAATGTGTAACAAAAAGAAAGAAACAAACAATTTCCCAACAAAGTAATGTACGTAAAACATTTTTTTTATATTTTTATCTGATCGATAAGTCAATATGTATCTAAAATTAGGACTTAGATTGAAATTAGTTTATGAAAAAAATTATATTAAAACCCACATTATAATGTTACTTTTATATTACCCACATCAAATAATATACGTACATAATCTTTATTTATTGAATTTAATTAAGTACTTGAGTAACTTTGTGACAACTATCGAAATGACAAATCTTATTTCATTAATAATATATTAATTATCAATTTTTTTTTTATTTACAATTCACATTTTCTTTTACCAAAATCCATAACTCGAAAGAATTAAGATATAAAACACAAAAAAATATATTATAGTAATACTAATCTCTATGTCGTTCGAATGCGTCATGACTCATCAAAAAGTTATAGCTTTTACTGTTTTGATTACTATAACCGGACTCCCTAAGTGTTATAATCTATTTAATGACGTGTTGACAATTTAATTATATTTAAATTGTATTCCATATTCATTACTAATTCGTAGAATGTATAGTTAATATTGATTTTGTTTATAATATTAGTTCAACAACTCAATTGCGTCAATTCATTTAAAAAAATAATTGTGACGACTGCGTCGAGACGTTTTCTATATTATAATGAAATTATCATAATTTTTGAAAATTAATAGAATAATTAGAATAAGATTTTTTTTTATTATCAAAAAACAAGCTAATTTTAACTAAAAAATAGTCAGAAGCTAGCAATTCAAATTGGAATCTTAATTATTAAAAATTGAATGTGCTTAAAGACAATACATTGAACTTGCTCAAAAAGACCGTGATATTACAGGAATCAGTTCGTTTCTGATTTGTAGTTTGTAGTGCGCTTACGAACAGCTGAAATGCGCTTAAGAGAGCTTAACTTTAACGCATCAAATAAATATGCCATTGCAGCAAAGCTTTGTGCAATGGATACGCAATGTTAATTGTATTTAGTTATGTGTTTCTTTGTCACGTGGCCATTAAAGCTTATTTACGTTAAAACTAGTTCTAAACTGCTTTGAAGAGGTTCAGAATCAATATTCACAGAATGCCATATGCTTGATTTGGATTCCAGATTACTCTACATACATTTCCTGGAGCTACCACTTCGACATTGTGCAGATGGTTCTCAGTCAATTGAGTATTCGATGTCTGATCGGCACTGTGGCTTTCTAAAAACCATCCAGCCTAGTGTAACTGGATTGCCATATTTTGCAATAACGTCACAGGAATTCCATAGTAACCAGGAACCGCAGTCTAGGCATACGAATTTTTGTGATAATTGCTTCTGAAACTTATAGTCCTTTCGTGTATTGAACCACATATCTAAAGACTCACTACTTCTTCTCCCTCTCAATAAAATAAAATATTCTTTTAAGAGGTTTGGTTTTCCGAAAACTATCGAATCTAGACACGGGTTGTATTACAATAGACTCAGAATAATACCAATATTTCCAATATTATTGCCTCTCCGCAGATTTAAAAAATCCAATAAAATAGACATAACCTCAATTATTTGCTTCGCATTGAGCTATAGAAGATAAAATACACATAACCTCAATTTTTTTAATTGCAATCTGAACTCGTAGTTTTTATTGATTTTTTTTAAATGTTTGTATTTTGTATTTATAAGATTGGTCATTGGTTATTTCTGGGAAATACCAAACTTTTAATTTTAAATCATCAACCATGTGGTTCTAACGCATTGATTTACAAAAACAACAATATACACGGATCGATGATGTATATAATATAATATACTAATATAATACTTATCATCTTATCAAACATGCACAAAAAAATGGTTTTCAATCAACTCACTAATTTAACATTTGTCATGGTTTCCAAAAAAAGTTTTTTTCAGTGGCATTCAATCTCTTTTTTACAACTCGATAGATTTTGACATTATTAAAAACAACACATTATTTCGATTTCATTTTTTTTAGAACATAGACAATTATAAAAACTTTCAACAAAACTTTTGATTTTCATTTAAAGTTATTTATTATTTTTTTATTTTTGTATCTATGGTCACAACAAAATAAACTATCACATCAGTATTCTAAAGATTTCTTTAAAAAATATAACAAAAGACTAAACACAGACAGTTTTTTTTTTCTTCATTTCACTATGTTAAACATGACATCATAATTTCAAATAAAATTTACAATTTGCAAATATTAACAAAAAAAATCCATATTCCAGACAGTGAGAGAATCGTATAATCCACGGTTTAGATTCTAACACTTCTATGCGATACAAATACACTAAATAAAAAAAGAAAACACTTACACAACCACTAGACACTGTGCGGTCACCAACGCGATTACACAAAAAACACTGAACATTTTCTTAACAAATATCGACACTGCGCTTTCGTTAAAACAAATTCAGACGACTGAACGTATAACTTTTGAAATTAGCGCAAAATATATAAATACGAAATTTGTGTTCTAAGCTGCGAGTGCGCAGGCTCGTCGCGTTCTTTTCGCCTCGATGCTGCAACACTATTTAACAATAAATCTGTTGATCTAGCACCTTTTTATATAAAATCGCGTGGTCACGCAAACATATGGGAATTTGCATACACACACACATGAGAACGCACGCAAAGCTTATACAATGCGTACAGATACAAAAGTACCTGTACATATATAATATATGTCGATTTGAATTCAAATTAACACGTCAACCCGCGAACGTCGCCACCGGATCTAAAGCACACATTTTGTAAGTGAGAGTGAACTCAGAGCGAACAATAATACACGAATATATGACTAAAAGTGTTAAGAACAACCATTTTTTTTTATTGCTCTCACGTCTCACACGATCGCGATCGTGATCAACAAACGATCGTATATTATATTTCGCACTGCATATTTTCGAAATGTCGTTCAAAACATAAAAAATAACAGTATCAATGCGTGTGTTTAGTGGTAAATCGAAAAATGATCATGCACGCACAATTGTATACCCGCATTCAAGATCATGTGAAATATGGCGCAAAACTTTTTTTAAATTATTTTCAAGATCATCCTGTATTGATATAATGTTATATATACATACATAAAGTACAGTATGTTTCGGCCACTACAAATTAGCATAAAAAATTGTAAGTTGTAGGCTGCTGATATCGACATTCCTCAGTGCAGTTTGCGTTACGGATTGATGCACTTTACTTTGTCAAATGTACATGAAATGTTTTTATTATTGTTTATGTTTATGTTTTTTCTGTTATATAAATTAAAACCAGTTTTGGTGGAATTGTGGAAATTTTAATAGTTTTAAAAGAACGTGTATATATAATATTTTACCTTTTATATAGTATAAGGCTACAACAGAAATTTTAAATATATTTGATTCTGCGGTACATTCCCGGTTTTCTAGTTTAGTTCTGTATGGCGGGTTTTACTTTATTTTCACTGCAATATTTATACTACATGCATGCAGTATTGGATGAATCAGATATATTTTCTGTGGTTTGGACCTTATTTTTAGTAAGTTGTATGAAAAGTACAGTTGTAAAAGAAACAGCGTGACTAAATTTAGGTATCCCAACTTGTCATACAAAAGTATACATTTTTTTAAACTTTTCAATACATATTTTTGGTTTTTGAGATGACATCATAGTTTGACGTGAAACGTTTCCTATCAAACGCATTTTTTTAGTTTGGAAACAATGACTAATATTAAGGCCGAATAATAAAATGCATATAAGGGAACACACTAAAATAAAAGATTTATTGGAAGTCAAAGGTCAACCAAATATAGTACAATTGTGCATCTTTATTAATGATCACCAGGTGTAGATTTGTGTTAATTTTCTGAGACTCCTAGCCATCGGGGATCTGTTGTGAGTGTTAGAGCACAGTAGCACAGTACCAATATAAGTAGCACAGTACAAAAACCACATTAGCATGACCTGACCAGTCGCGTGTACCCGTAATGGTCAATGAAGATTTCGGTGTTACGCCAGCAATTGCACCATTTGCATTCGCTTCCGACGATTTCATCAGTCGAACAAGTGATAAGCTCGTTGCCACCGGCCAAGACAGGCCGTGTGTTGCAGTTTGTCATCTCAGGGGTGGACTTTGCCGGCCCGTTCGAAAAACGGAAAACAACGGCTCCACAGATCATAGAAGTGGACGCCTGCTCTACAAGTTTGACGAGGGCAGTGCAGCCAAATTTGGAGTTATAACGACACGAGCTTATATGGTTCCAACAACGAGTTTAAGAAACTTCGGGTGGAGTTGAACAACAAGTTACCCGATTCTGAGTTGGCTAATTACAGAACCACCTTGCGGTTCTTAGTTCCAGACGCTCCTCATCAAGGCGGCATAAGGTTGTGGTTTGAGGACCTTTTGGCCGCACATGGCACAAAGATTTAGATTTATTGTTATTATTGATATGTTATTTTTTTCTATTATGGAAAAGATAACCAGTACTGCTGTACTCTTTAAATTGTCTGTTACCCTCAAAAATCCAGTTGAAAGAACCGTTTTCGACTTCTTCAGTTTATTTTATCGCAGTGCATTGTTTTAATTAGCTAAGATAATGTTCAGCTGTCCAAAAGATATTTGCCTCCCGGTGAGGTAAGGTAGACATAGTCGAATGAGCCATAGCATAACTCGTTCTGGCAACTCGGTTTTTCGTATCCATGTAGTACGTTGTAACTACTAAATCGGAAAACTAAATGAGCAATTGGTGACAGCGGTAATCGATTACAGGCAGCACATTTGACTTAAAAAAATATACACAAATTTAACAATGTGGTAATAGACGCTTATCATGAAAATCACTAACTATTTAGTCATTGTAAATACTTGTAAGCAGGAATTATTAGTTATTATTAGATATGACAAAATGACATTCTGACTTGTTGGCATATTTCATTGCCATTTAGGAATCCTGTCTGTTTAGCACAAAATATTTTCAATTACAGATTTTCAACACTATTTAGCATTTAAATCTGCTAATTTGCATTTATTTCTAATTAGTTACAATTCAAATAAAATTGTATTATTATTTTGCTAAATAATTTTGACACATAATATTTTATTTAATCATACGTTTTTTAATTATGGCGGATAGTTATAATTTGATTCCAAATATAAATAGCAAGATAGATCTCGGTGCATAGATATCTCAAAAATATGCGCATTTGCCCTGCAAAGTTGCTAGAGTCGCGTCAGGGCAAATTAAGACTCCTAACCATCGGGGATGTGTTGTGAGTGTTAGAGCACAGTAGCTCCAATAGGAGTAGCACATCACAAACAGCACATTAGCATGACCTGACCACTTGTGTGAACCCGTAATGGTCAATGAATCCGGTGTGCGACATCGCACACTGGCCATATGTCCCACGTCTCCTTTTTCTTTTCTTGTTTAATGGGAATATTTTAGGTCCTAATACTAATCACCCGAGACGTATACTCTATCCAAAATCACCAATCCCAAAGAATTAAACACGAAATTCGTCAAAACCTCTATATCATGTATATTTACTCTTAAAACAAGTAATATTGCTTATTCTTAATGGCCATTAAACACCACCGAGCAATTGATACAAACGACATAACAACATGATTATAATGATTTAAGATAAAGTGAATTTATGTCCACGGATTTTAATATTATATGTTATAGAGGGTGATAGTAACAACATTTCGAAATGCCATATTCCAAACATTTCAGCATCCCGAATTCCAAAATCACTAATCACGATTTACACTTAGCTCTCTCGAAATATAGTAAAATAGTTCTAAACTATTATCTCCGGATACTCAATCTGATTAGAAAGAGTCCAAGTCCGATTAGTAAAAAGAGTGTCGTTTCAAGTATTACCCAGTTCACAGTACGGATTTTGTGAAAATCAGAGTGTTCGAATATATTTAGGAAAAGTTTAAAGAATGTATTTTATTTGAATGTAGACTTTTTGCATCCACGTAGAAGACGTCAGCTTGCTGCAATGAAGGCAGATAAAGTCCATTTTATGCGTTTTTTTTTTAATTGTTTGTTATCAGTTTAGTATAAAGCGGAGCACAGAGGGTTCAAACTGCTACCTGCGTAATGAGCGGTACACAAAACAAGAATCTCAAGCTAACATTCTTTGTTGAATTTAAAAATGATTTTTTTTACAGATTTCTATTCAAATGGACTCTTCAATGCCTACGGACCAGTGCTTAAGACTCTTTAAATTATAAAATCTTATGACCAGATTATCTATTAAATCGAAATTTTTATTAAACCTAACTACTTTGTTATAATATATCAAAAACAATTGTTGGTGAAAAGTATATTTGATTGCTTTAATAAATTAGGCAATTTAAAACTACTTCTAAAGTACACTTGTTATATTTAATAATTCATTAATATACGAATCTTTGATCGTATTAAATAGTTAGTCGGTATATATTTTAAAATACATACTAAATTCATATAGAGTATTAAATAATGTAATTCAAAAAAGAATATATATATTCATAAAAGTTCAATGCTGTTAAACAACAGTCTGAAATAAAATAAAAAAATGTTAAATATAATTTAAAATAAAAATTGGTGTGCTTACCATAATTATAAAGAAATTCAATTGAACCTAGGTGAATTCACTCCGTATTGAACGCAGACACGTTCAAGTTCTTTCTTCAGCTATAGAATTAAGAGATAATTAAGAATATATAATCATAAGGGTTTCTTCAAATTGTGCCTACCCATCGGTTCTGAGTCTTAAGTCGCTTAACGAATTCACCGCAGTTTTGTTTATTGATGTTATCCTGTTTCTAAAATTGAGATAAATTATATGATCATAATTGAATGTAGTGAAGAACAAAAAATACTTTGATTTGCGAATCATTGAAGTTGTTAAGTTCGTAGTGAAAGTCACTAATAGCAGAACGTAGCTCGGCAAGATGTGTTTGCTAAAAAATAAAAAAAATAACGATGAAAAATATCATTAAATTAATAAAATTACTACGTACGGATTTCGATTGATTTCTATCATAGCCACGCATGGCGTTTTTCAAGTACTTCTCTAAATTCGAAATTTCTTTCTTTAGAATTTTCTGCGAATGTTTTAGATCGGTGATCATGTTCTGTTCATCCATACGCATTCTGTAATATGAATCCAACAAGGTGTGTTGTGTTGGGGATCGAATTAATCGATCCATTTGTATGGCAACTGATTTGCACCTGAAAAAAGGTTTAAGGTTTAATTATATTTGTAAAATATAAATTATTATTACTTACATTTGATCTTTTGTTTTATAATTGTATTGTTTAGACTTCAATAGGTCATCAGTGGACGCATACAATTTCAATTTTTCTTTAATTTGTTTCTCCAACGAAATGACATTCTTATACTGAAGAAGAGCTACTTGAAATATCTATGTAAATTATTTAAAAATAAAAATAATGAAAAATAAAAATACCTTTTTTTTGTTCGTCGATAATAAAAGGTTTTGCTTGTTCCTGAATATCCTTAATATTTTTAACAAGTTCCTTAAAGTTTATTGGTAGAGTTTTCAAAGTCGAAATCCCTTTTTTGGTTGTTTTTTTGGCTTTAGGCTTATTTGCTTGATTGGGCAAATTTGAAGAGTATTTTACTAAAGCATTTGAGTTATCTGTTTTGCTGGTCTGTAGGTGTTTCTTTATATTCGTTCGACCCCTTGCACGACTAAAGAAAAGAGAATATTTCAATTAATTGTGTGAATCGGATAAAAATAAAATTAACAGTACATTTTATTCCTCTCACTTGATAGATCAGTCTGTCTGTTCATCATTTGAGAGTCAGGCAGAACTGTGCTGTTCATTTTTAACTGTTCATCATCTAGTCCAAACATATAGGTATCATCTAGTTCAAATATTTCAATAAAGGAATCTTCTTTCGGTCCGGTTTCGTTTATTTTGCGACGAATAGTTTCGGTGCAGGTCATCTCTGGCGATTCATTGCCGCTGCTGTGCCTCCGCTTACGAATTGTTGGTTTTACGACTCTCGAAGTCGCTTTGCAAAAATTATAGTTGTCCATCTTTGAATTTAAATAGAACTGCAAACATAACCTTATTTAACATATCTGTTTTAATATTATTTGTTCAATGTTTAAATATACAAATGTATTCAAATCTGTATATTAAATTAAAAATACTACCTTTAATTTAAATCAATAAAAATTTTAAAATACTGTCAAATGTATCACTTAACTATACCTATGCGGCGGAAAATAAATGAATAATGAAAAAGAAATACAACTAACAATAAAGCAAATTAGCAAAATAAATACTAAAAAAATAGTGTTTATAAATAATTTAATAAGAATGATCATTGAAAACAAAACTCCCGATTATTTTCAGGGTTGTCTCTTGTTCTCTAAACATAATGGGATAGTTTAATGTACATGTTAACACTTTAAACGCATTAGAGAAACTACATAATATTATACAATTATTAAATGTTTATAAAAAAAATTATATATAAAAAAAAGTTATATATAATAATATTTTTTAACATGTTAATAATAATTACATTTTGTGCGTTTATTTCTAAATATTGAAAGATTTTTTAAAATCTGTTTAAATGAATAATTAATTAATTGTATATGTTTACAGTGTACAACTTTACGTAACTGCGAAATACAACAAACGAACTTCTCGAAGTTTTAATATAATTTACGATAAATTTATAAAATATAAAGATATCGACATAATATAATTACGTGATATTTTTCTCGGGATATTTTTTCTATAGAACACCGTTTACCTTACTTGATCGATCTAAATGCGAAATGACAATTTATATTATTATATACGGTATACGGATAAGTAAACTGATAGGATCGATACAAGGCTAAAAAGCAAACCAAAATATAATACAGTTACTCCAACCTTTTAATAGGCATTATAAAGAGTAAATGGTTACCCAAAACTTGCAAACATATTTATTATATTTACATTTTTTTGTTTCTTTTTATAAATGAATATTTTGTGTATGTTGGTAATTAACTTCATTACTATAATACCATCTAAAACTGTTAATAAACGATTTAATAATTAGACTCTGTGTATTTGTAATAATGCAAATAATAAAAACTAGTCATTGTGTATTTAGACAAATAAACAATAATTACCGCTTTTTAAATAAAAAAAAAATATGTTCTCCCCATTATCCATGTCCTCGTTCACAAGGCAATAAAATATGAATTGAAGATGAATTCTTTATAACCTTTATGAAAAAACACAAAAACACCAATGTTGGAAGGAAGTTGTCAGGCAATGATATACATAGTTTTACAGTTTCAGTCACACACCTATTTAAATAACATAATAAATAGTATATTATAATAAAACAAAAAGTTAACCATTTACAGCTACAGCATTTATCTTGTGATAGCCTTTCCTGTGTAAAGGAATCCATGATAGTCTTCATCATACATCGGAGGAGATATTATATAACTATTGGTTTCGTTTATTAATTCAAAATATAAAGAAAACTGTACCCTGCTTTCACCATATTTATTTCTTCTACTGATTGTGGGAATTTTATTTGGTGTGGAACTATATAACGGTATTATGTATTATGGTAGTTTAAAAATATTATAATATACTTGCTACTAGTAAATTATATTACTTAATATTTGTGTCAAAAGTAAGTTATATTACTTTATATACTTGTCATATATTATTTTCAGTTAAAATAAAATAAATGTAAACGCAACGTGACACGGCGTATTGACACAAATTAATGAGTGCATCTAATGTAACTCTATACAAATATTTTATCCATATTTTAAAAACGTTAGCGTGTCATATGAAGCAACTATATTTGAACGCACTTCCTATGTACTGTGTATAAAAACCACTGATATTCACAGATAGGCTCTAGTGAAAGATATATTCATACAATTTTCTGTCACATTTCGCTGTATTGTCACTCTGTCTGTCACATATGTTTGAATATTGACACGCTCTTAAATATCTATTCTGATTGTAAACACGTATCAAATACAAAAACCAAAACTGACAGTACTAACACCACACTTTTGTCACATTCACTTCATATTCCATATGATTTTGTGTGCAATAAAGTATAACCTCAAAATCGCACCTCTCGAGCTGAGCCTAAAAGTACATGGAATCTACAGCAACGATTTATTCGCGATGTACTAAAATTCACAATAGTGACAATTCACAAATGCTAAGCGTATAACTGCAAAGATTTATTTGTATAACTAGAACAACGAACCGCGACGAACATTGCTCGCTTTTCATCAAAGTTGAAGATCATAACCGCAATGAGGTTAGGAATTTGTAGATAGTATAGCATATTCCATGCAGATGGCAGCATAACATTTAAATGTATAAATATATATTGAAAAATACGCCTCCGCGTAAATAAAACTCAGGAATTACAATTATACTAATTTAATAAACAAAGAGTTTTCGGTC
>JANSTU010053058.1:0-19878 GCA_027564075.1 Bolitophila hybrida
TACAGAAAATTTTCCCGGAGATAGAGAGTTGAACGATATGATAAAATGGAAGATTTTCGGGATGAGTGGAACCATAGAGGAATTACTTTACTCTAACAAACTTGGAGGATTATTAAGCAGGTACAGAAAATTTTCCCGGAGATAGAGAGTTGAACGATATGATAAAATGGAAGATTTTCGGGATGAGTGGAACCATAGGGAATTACTTTACTGCATACAAGATGTTTGCAAATGCTCTGTACTATTGTCATATGCGGCGACTATCAGTTCGGATTCCGTTGAAACAAACATTTGTTGATTTCAAGTCAGCCTATGATAGCTTATCTTAAGCTAACGCTAAAAGATATGTACGGTCCTCACTAAGAATTAGGGTTAACTCTCGGAATATTTTGAAACTACGGAGGGACTACGACAAGGACAACCACTTGCATCACTGCTCTTAAATGTTGCTTTAGAGAAAGCAGAGCGTAGCATTTCTGTTGAACATCAGTAATCTGGTCATTTGTTGGCTTACTCCGATGACATAGACCTAGCTGGAAGAAATGTCGAGACTGTGAAAAGTTTGTTGTCTTGTTTATGTGGAACGATGTAAAAACCAAATTCATGGTTACATCTAAATCAGTCAACAACCCGTGAACACATTTAGCGCAGGAAGAAGTTTAGAAGTGTAACATAACAACCAATGTCATATATGCACAAATTTCTTTTGGACAGATAACAAGCAAAAAACTTCGAACGTTCATTCGGGTTAAGAAATTTTACAAATACAGGGCATGAGATACCATTTTCGAAGTTTGCTTGTCGATGGACAGATCGTAACATCGTAGCGGTCAACAACATCATCATTCATACATCATTTTCATTTTCGCCGTTCATAAGGGCATTCCATAAAACACACCATCAGATAGATGTTTCTAAAGAACTGTATTAAATGTTTGCTTACAGACATTTTTCCTGACTGGACGGTATTAAAAAAATGCTTGGTTATAAGATCCGCAGGAGTAGCTGCATAAAATTTTCCAAAAGCAATATGTGGCACCAACATATGCACATTCATCCAAAACAGATGACTGAATCCAAATATCCGTAGAGTAAATTGGTCAATGGTAGAATGGTAGTGCAGAAATGACGTAAGAATATTGTATATGTTACGTAGTATATATCAGCTGGAATATTTATTTAGATATACTACCAGGCGGATAGACGGAGTCAACCATAGGCGAGATACGATGCGCAGTAGTGATCATGCAGGAAGAGAGAGTACAACAGAGAGCTACTCACAGAGTGTAGACAAGTGCAAGCATATTGCATATTTCGTGTGCGGATGATCATTGATCATTCGCTCCTAAACTGTACTTTAGCCACGGCAATATTATATTGTGTTTAAAATGTTTGCAAGTGACAGAGAACACACACTAGCTCAATACAGCAGGGTGTTCAAAATGTTCCGGACAGGTTGAATAACTTGTATAGACGTCGCACAGAAAAATATCAATACGAAAGTTGTTAGTAGATGTCCCTGGCTAACCGATGGTGACCTTGGCTCCGACTTTGACCATCACATTCATGGTCATTTTAAATCTCCATAAACGATAGGACAGGGTTCATCGATGATCAAGGCTGGGTCATGTACATCAATTGAATAAATAAATTGGTTGTGACCTTGACCTGAGTCGCTTATAAAACGGTTTGTATAGGATTTTTTTCAAAGCAATATGTTACTTACGGGTAGGGCCCAAAATAAAAAAAATAATAACATGAAAAATCAGAATTTTTGATAAAAAATCGAAAAGTTATATATAGTCGAAAATATATTTTGAATTTGAATATTCTAGAAAGTTGTAGGAAATTTTATTTCAATAACAAATAAATAAAAACAGCAACTTTTGGGCTCTACTCGTAACCGAAAATTCCAAAATAAATAAATCGACACATCAATTTTTTAATCTTCAACTGCCATCTTGATTTTGAAATAATAATTTCAGATTTATAAAAGTAGTTTCCATATAGTGATTATAGATATTTTAAATTTAATCTGAATAAAAGTCGCTCGCAATTGAACTGAATTATTATATAACTACCTTTAATCTTTTATTATAATAATATTTAAATATTGTCAACAAAAATATGAGATTAATTGATTCGTGTTTCGAGTAATATTGTGTAATACTAGATACATTCTCAATTATTTTTTCGACTTTTTTGAAAACTCTTTTTAATTGTAATCGAAAGTTTTAACATTTACTCTACTTGCGACTACCGTTTTATAATTACATTTTTTTCCAAAAAAAATATCATTTCATATAGCAATCAGGCGAATCAAGTTCAAGTTATATTTTCGAAATGGAAATTATAATTTTTTTAAAATGTTATTACTCTTTATATTATTTTGCCTAATTATATTTTAACTCACATTTTAAATAAAATGTATATTTTCTTTGATGCTAAACACGTTGACGATTTGTGAAAATCCTTTAAATGTGTATTGTAAAACTAGAACTTTGAACTGCTACCCGTGAAACACAGCAAGTCTTACTTTAAGACTAACACACTTTTATCTATATTTACTGGCTTTTTGCAGCGCAATTACATCAAAGAATTTGACCCAATTGGTCCGAATTGTTCTAATTCTTTTCTATTATTTATAATTACATTGTCCCATTGTCCGTCTGGCGACTGGGGCGGTATGAATTTTTGTCACTGTGACAATTATAATAATATCTCATTGGATCCTGTAATCCCTTGTGGGTCATAGTCTTAATTTGCCCTGACGCGACTCAAACATATTTTAGAGATATTTTTATGCACCGAGATCTATCTTGATATTTATATTCGGAATCGTGAATCATCAAAGCCATCATAAACTTTTTTTTCTATACAGGGTGCGTGTGTATTGATGGCATTAATGTTTCGTTATTCCAAATCAATAACCTATTTCAGAAATATGCTATTTATAGCAAGAGGAACCTACTGATTTAAACGGCTACAATCGAAAATGGTATGGTGTGTAACTCCACTACAAACCATATACCAAAAAACCACGAACCATTTACTGCATTTCACTCTTACACATGCTAAAATTGTTTGATTTTTCTCCCTCTCACAAAAAAAACACGAAAGCACATAGACATAATGCTAGCGCCGCTTTAGCTTTTGTGTGTTGGTAAAAACCATATAAATCTCTCCATATATCTCTACATTTTGAGTTTTGTCTAAAATCTTTAAGAAAATACAAAATAAATGTCAAACAGCAATACATAAATATTGATATTGTTATTGTTTGTGGAAGAGGTATATAAAATGTTTCTGAAATACACCCTAGCAATTTTAAATACACATTTAATATATACAAATGTAATAATTTTGAAGAACTCAAATGCTTCAAAACATTTAATGTGTGACTAGCATCAAGATGACAAAAGTAATTTTATATATATTAGCTGATATTTTTTTTGTGTTATCTATTATTGCTATTGCTTTGACTTTGACAATAGTTTTTGAGATGGTAATTGATTCGTGGTTTTTGGTATATGGTTTGGACGGACGGACGTAGGACTGTAAGTCCGGCTAGTCGTAGTCATTTTCGCAGCATGCCCAAAACATCGAAATACGGGATATCCTTTCTGATTCGGATAAATTATCCTAGTAAAAATGCGTACGACTGTTTGCTTGAACCTATTTTTTGGAACCGCCTGTAAATTAATACTTAAATATCAAATGTAGCGTTAAACATACAACGCTGACCAACAAATCAATAATCAATGTAATAAATGCTCTCATTGCGCCACCAGCATTAAAATTACTATTACAAAATGTTGGAAATGGTCGCCAACATATGCACTGCTGCTTTATTAAATATTTTTCGAAGAAACAAATGTACCCGCAAAATAATTTTTTTTATGTCACCCAGTGATCTACAATTTCGAATATAAGTGAATGCGACATAGAATAATGTATATTGAAAAGAATGAAATGGCGATAAGATGACCGGAGCAAAAATATGCTAATTTTGGGTTGGAATATCTTTGTCTGCAACAGACACGTCACAGTCCGTTTGAATAATATAATAGAATTTAATTATTGCATTATGTTTTTTGCCTCAGTCAATTCTGAAAAACACACACAAACACTAATAATTATCGAGTTTTCAGTTTGGGATATATTTTTAAGTTGTGCCTACGTACTAAACCCGACACTGCATCTGATAATATCTGGGACTGGGACTGAGGGTATAATTACTTCAGATTTGTTTAGGGTTTATGCTGCTTCTACTATATATAAGTAATTAGAATATCCTTTCTAATGGCGATATATTACTTTGTCCCACACTTCGGTCGTTTAACGTCCTCCTTTGATAAATTTATTACATCACGTCGTTGCAGATATCTATGAGAAACATATATACTTTCTATGATGCATGCTACATCGTTCGGATATCGTTCTGAAGGCATAAGGGTCCTTAGAGTTAAGAGTTCTGTATACTATCGATATATTCTTTCTAGTTTCTTTTAGTGCAGACGCTCCTGCCCAGATGGTGGACGGGGTAGCTTACAGCAGCTATCACTTTAAGTAACAAGAGTCTGCTAGTATTTCCTGGCCCACAGATGTTTGGCAGAATTGTTAAGTTTTTTTTTTACATATAGTGGTGTAAATAAATTACAATGGAAAACAAACTTAATACAAAGTAAATGTATAATATATAGTATCCGACCACCGTCATGTGAGGTGGCCCGTTCGATCCCGCCCGGCAGACCGAAGTGTTTTTGGAATATAGCACTAAAAAAGCCTGCTGGATATAAGGTACTATTTTTTTTTATTGTTTCAAGCAGGTATATCGGGCGATTCCATTGGTCGTATGATTATGTCAAATATCGTCCTTGTTGGCTTCCAGGAAAAAGTACTTCTACGATATGGTGCTCTTTGTCCTATCACCTTTGACATGACCTTTATATAGGCTTAGACTGTACTCAGGAATTATTTTCTGTTTCGTAGCACATTATTTTGAAGCACTTTGAATTATTCATTTTTAATTGAAATCAATAACCTATTTCAGAAATATAATATTAATAATAATAGTAAACTACTGGGAATAAAATCGTTATCAAACATGGTGTCGGCATGTATAGTTATATTTTTTTCTTAGAATTTCATTGTCTTCAAGAATATATAGACATCGGCTGCGTCTACACATGTACGGTTTCGTCGAACATCAGGTGGTATGGTCACTTTAAACTGGCATAAAGTTCAACATGTTGAACTACACAAAGTCAAAAACTCAACACATACAAGAAGATGTCCAATAAATACAAAAAAAGCATACACTGCCTTTACAGCATCAATAACATGAAATACTCGAATTGTATTTAGTTATAAACCATATTCATTGGTTATTGTGAATCGCAGTGACAAAAATTCATACCACCAGCGGATCGCTGCTTCTACACATTTAATCAACTTATACATCAGAGTTTAATGAGATTTCGATATAAAAATAATTTAAATTAATTACTAAAATATTTATAACAATATTACTTATGATTTTTTTTCTCCTGCAAAATTTAATATTTTTGTGAATGGATCATTTCAACATTAGTTGCAACGACCAAATATAGATGGCGCGTACAGTTTATGCCATTATTGAATAAAATACAAATTAAACGTCAACCTTGTGTTATTACTAAATTTATATATGTATACATAATTAATTATATTCTTTGCGTGTTTGAATTTCGACTACAGAATTTTGAATTTTGATTTTTAAAACCGGGGAACGGACTGCGGAGACGACCTTTATCCAGTGTTAAAAAATGGACAACAAGAAAGAAATAGATGGATTTGCATCCACAAAACCTTCCCATAATAGAATCGAAGTAATAACTCCACACAAAATTACCGTTGTGTTTCTGGTGCAGGAGTATATGAACATAAAGCTTGGTGTAATTGAACGCGCTGAAGTTTACCCGGCTCGTTATCGCAGTCAATTCTCGGTGTTGTTACTAAAATTGATCCAGTTTCCTGATATGCCATATAAGGATTTGCATAATCTGCTAACCTCTCCAACTTACGGAATTGATAAATTTCTCTTGGAATCATTTGAAAATTTAATGGACATCCTAAATTCTTTGGGAATTGAAATTTTGCTTGACCTGCAGAAATTTATTGACAAACTGATGACAGATAATTTGGGCATCAACCAGTTTGGTATTCTAGGTCTTTACATTCGTCGGATTGTGATAGCATTAGATAAACTTTCTTTTCCGGAAATGATGAATTTGTACACGAATATCAAAAATTACTACGAGAAAGGTATTCGTGCACTAGCTATAGCACCAGGTTTCTCAAATGTCAGCGATGAGACAATGGACAATCAAATGTACGTAAAAAGTGCGTTCAGCAAATGGTCAATTAAACAAGCAGATCTCTTTGTAGCACAGCAATGTAATCTTTTAGAAAACAACGAAACACGAGCAATGAGTCCAATCGAATTGCAGAGCAAACTCAAAGAGATCATCCAAGACAATCCATTGTATGCACAGGCCCACATTTTAAGCTACATGAACAGTTTGCGTATTCGAGATTACTTAAATTCACTAGATGCATATCATAGAGCGTTTGATCGTACTGCCGTTAAATTTTCCAATCCACCTTCAGATGGAAAGGCATTTCAATACTCTAGTCTCAATCTGGCCATAATGCATGCACAGTTTAATCACAACAAAGAAGCCCTTTACAGTCTACGTGAATGTGTAATGCTTGCCCAAGAATGTGGTGATCGTATATGCCTACAGCTTGCTCAATCATGGCTGTGCCTTTTGGATAAAAATTACGTTCAATTGTGTGAGAAAAGTGTTGCAAGTCAAACAGAATTAAGCCTAGTACATTCTGTTTCATTAGGTGTTCAGTTTATTGTCAATGTAGCTGCTATCTCTGGATTTCTACCATCAAAACTCTTCGAACTACTTATGAAGAGTGAAGTTATTAATTTTCAACACTCATTAATGGATCTTATGGCTAATGGAATTGCACAAAAAGCGGCCGTATGGACATTGTATGGAAAACATGAAATGGCATCGCTATGCAGTCAGCTATTGCTTCATTTAGTAAGAACTCATTCGAAAAGAGAAAACGACAGCGTTGAGAACGGTGAGGGAATATGTCATTCGCTTTGTTGTGTAGCTCTGTGGCTCTCACTCCACGGTGAATTTACCTTAAGTGCAGTTGTTGTGCAACACATTCAAGAACGTTATCCACGTGATCCATTGGCCAAACATTGGATGATCTGCGAAAGTTATATAACATCCATACAAGCTATTCACAAATCAAAATGGGATGAAGCCGGGCGCGCATGCTGTCAATTGTACACGCTTAACAAACACGTAAGCATTATTCAGCGAGCCATTATGAATATTGCGCGAAAAAGCAATTTATGTGCTCGTAAACTTCTGGAAACACTCCTTCAAGAGAATCACTTGGAGCCTCTGAATCGTGTTCGAGCTATGATTCTTCTCGCAAACACATTAATGGATCAGCAACACATATCTGCAGAGGTGATAAATTTACTTAATGAAGCTGCAGTATTGGCTAAAGACAAATATCTGGCGTACGAGGCAGCTATAATAGACATGAATTTGGCATATGTCCTACTAGTTATGGGTATGCCGACAAGAGCATTGTCTACAATTCAGGCCTGCATGGAAACTATTTTGGCCAACGGTGGCATTTACGATACAGCCAAAACAAACTTTTTGTTTGTAAAATGTTTGTTAGCATGCGTCAATACTCGTGAAGAACGTATACAACGCATGTCTGAATGCGAAGGAATTCTGGACGAGGTGATCCGCGACTTTACAAAACTTGAAAATTATGCAAAGGTTCAAGATGTTTTAGTTTATTTAGCCAAACACTACAACATGGTTGATATGCCGAGTATGCGTAATAAATTTGCCTGTAGATTTCGAGAGATGGAAAAACAATTTCCTACACCATGTGATTATTTGAATGTATTTTTTTAATGTAATAAAATATATTTTTAAACTATTATTTTCTATTTAAAAAAAGTTACCTGTGGAGATACACGAACACTGGTTACTCCATACTTATGACCTAGTAGCGGTGAAAAAATCTCTTCCACAAATCCAGTGCCCCTTTGCCAGCGCCATATTCTTACAGTTTTATCACTAAATCAATACAAATTATAATAGGCATATCCATAAACACACTTAAAATACCTTGAACCACTGAACAACAGGTTGTTCCCCCAAAATTCGACACAGGTCACATCGCTATTATGAGCTTTTATTATTTGTAATACTTTCACGTTGCTTGAAACAAATTTCGCCATTTTTGTAAAGAAATGTATGCTCTAGATAGAACCAAAACTTTAAACTAACTACCTCACTTTAATAAATGTACACGCAAATAACACCTGCAGTTCCTACTACACGGAGTGGTCTATTGACGAAGCAAAGCGTTCACGTATGTATCGATGGTTTATTAATGAACCACACGTCAAACAATTCTGATGACTATCGTCTAGGACTCTTATACATACATAGAACATAATTTCAAGTAAATATGTATAGAATATGTTTTTATCTTTTGTATGTATAAAATAATTATGTTTTTATTTTTGTTGTTTTTTTTAAAGATCTTTCTAAAAAATGTATGTTTATTTTTAAATAAAATTGTCAGTTTAAATTACATAATTTACTCGATTGCTGAGTATATTTATGTTTGGTAAATATGATAAACAATAAAAGAATCAAATTATTCTTATTTAAAATATATATATATATATCAGTATATTAATATTTTTTCATTATTTTTTAAATTGATATATATAAAATTTAATATCATACACATAATAAATACAATGGTAAATAATATAAAGCCACGTCTAGCCTATTTATATACCCTATTAAATAGTATATTTACTTTTCATATGAACTATAATGTACGACTAGCAAGGCTGCTTTGTCAAACAGTTGAATTTTATAGTTAGAACTTGTTTAAGCTGACAAATCATTATAGACACATGAGTTTTTTTTGTATTACAATTATTGATCTATTTGTATAATTGCCCTCTAACCTGTATGTTTTATGTAAGGTACATTGATTTCATGTACATGACAAACTCATTGGATTGATAATTAAATATATATGTTACTGAGAGGGTAGCAAGTTTTGTATAAATAATTGCTTGCGTGTATAATAGTATTTCTATTAAACATATTCTACGTTCATTGACAAAGAAATAAATGTTTTATTCGAATAAGATATGTCTTACAAAATATAAAAAGGACATACAATTAATTTAATTTTCCCATATTTTAATAATATTTGTATAAATCAAGCAATTTAAAAAGTTAGAACATTTATTTACGTTATGTTTTGTACATATAATATAAATAATTTATATATATACTCATATTATATTTTCACTAAGGAGTAATTCGTTTTGGGTCACGCGGAAACATTGAAGTCTTTCGAATATTATCAAGACCTAAATACAACATTACAACCCTTTCCATGCCAATGCCACCCCCTGCGTGTGGAGGACATCCAAATCTAAAGGCTTCGATGTAGGCGGCCAGTTTTGTGATATCTACATTATAAATATAATACAAATAAAATCATTAAAAAAAAAAAACTATACAAATATTTTTTTATAAGTTACCAATTCCATGATGCTTGGCTCGTTCAATCAGAAATTCAGGATCATGGATACGTTGAGCTCCAGACAAAATCTCCTCGCCTCTCATAAACATATCGTACGAGTTAGACCATTTCTAAACGAAACAAACATAATCATTTATAAAGAAATATATATTGTAAGTGTTATTGATAACATACGGGATTATTTGGATCAGGCATAGTGTAAAATGGTCGAATCGCCAATGGAAACTTATCCAACATATAAAAGTCAGTATCGTACTTGGCTTTTACTAAACGACCTAACAATTTTTCGTTTGCTGTTGACATATCTTCTTCATCTCCCATTTCGATGCCAGCCTCACGCAACATTGCAACACCCTGGTGAAATTCCAGTTTCAATGGTGGTTCCAAGAACTTGAAAGCATCAACATTATATTGTTGACCAACGGCTGCTATTTCCTTAGCATAAGAATCGCGCAATCCTTTGAAAATCTGAGTAAATGTGTTTCCAATTGTGTCCAGAACCTCATGATAATGATATTTAAATGCCATTTCCAGGTCAAGTCCAACAAACTCCGTTAAATGACGATGAGTATTTGAGTCTTCAGCTCGGAAAACTGCTCCAACTGTATAAACTTTGTCAAAGTCAGCAGCGATAGCCATCTGCTTATACAATTGAGGCGATTGTGCCAAATAAGCTGAATCTAACAAATCAATGTGTATTTAGTATACTACCCTAATAACTGCAATTGGTTATAAGCTGTTTTGATAATAATGTAATTTTAAAATGTTTGCGTATGCTATATTTTCAAGAGTCAAAAAATATTAGTACTTTAAGCTTCAAATTTCTATATTTAAGAAAATTGTGTATTTAATTTATTTAACAAGCAATGAAAAATACCTCTGCACACGCTTTAATATCTTTTATCAAAATTGGTGTTGTTTATAATTTAATTAATTATTAAAAGTTAAATAACGGATCATTTTAATACATGTTTTTTATCAAATTTTCTTTTTTGTTTTAATTTACATAAAAAATGCACTGCACAAAAATATGCACAAAATATGAATATTCTGATTATTTTTATGCCATTTTACAGATATATAAAAACCAATATATAATTTTGATAATTTTGTGTGCTTACATTTATTTGCAATCACAACTGCAATCTGGCAAGGCATTTCATTCCTCGATACGGTATATTCACTTTATGGATCATGTTAATACACAAACACTCACAAAATTCACAAAATTCGACCTGTCCCGAGTACACGAATCAGTGTCTGCGTATTTTAGATTAGCTTTATGTACTTATTGAATATAATAACAAAAATATGGACTACGCAGACATTTTAAAATTACATTATACCCGAGTACATAGTTTTTAGTTTTAATAATATTTTTTTTTAAATTTGAGTAAAAATTGTAGTTAGTTTTAATAATAAATAGCATTTTTACCTTTAAAATAACTGACAGTAAACACATTTGCTCCTCCTTCACTAGCGGCTGATATAATCTTAGGTGTATGAATTTCCGTAAATCCTAAAACATATTTATTGAAGTTATAAACTTGGAATTTTATAATAATAAAAGAGCTACTTACCATTTTCAGTTAATATATCCCTGAAAAGCTTGCAAACACCAGCTTCAAGTCTAAAAATAGCCTGATTAGCAGGTGTCCTCAAATCTAGTACTCGATTGTCCAGTCTTGTATCCTGATTTACACGAATATTAATTCCTTCATTGTCCTAAAAAATATATAAGTATATTTCTAAATAATTTTTATTTCAGCTTTCATACAGTCTCCGGTCTAGAAGCATCTTCAATTTGAAGCGGAAGTTGAGGCTTTGCTGCAGAGACGACGTACAACTCCAAAACGGTTAGTTCAACGTTTTGTTCAGTGCAAGACTCAATTCTGGATGGAACTGCTACAGCATTTACAAACATGTCAATGATGCTCTCTTTAGAAACACTAAAATTGTAATTTTATGTTCAATTATCAGTTACTAAAAGATGCATGTTATTACTAACTTTCCAGAGAATTTCACCATTTGCTTGGAAACTGTGTCGTTGACCGCGAGAATGCATTGTACGGTGCTGCTTTGTTGCCGTAGGATAAGAAAACACTGTTTACCTTTCGATCTAGAGGTGTGGACACGACCCCGAACCCAGAATGGTCCTTTACCTATTTGGCCAGATAGATCGCCAACTTTGATAAAGTTACGTTCGCTGTACTTATCATGGGACTAAGAACATATTATAAAATATTATTTGTAAATGTGCCTTTAAAATTTAAAAAAATACTTGAATCATAATGTGAGCTCCATATTTTCCTTGAGAATAATCAATAGATTCTTCCAAAACTTCAGTCGTTGTATTTGCTAACGTTTTATATTCGGCTTTCTGTAACAAAGTAGAGAAATAATATGTTTATTACAATAAATTTATTTAAAAATCATTTACTTTGGCTGCTTTAGCTGCATCCTTAGCTAGCTTCTTTGCTGCTTTTTTGGATTGGCCCTCCTGACCAGCCTCCACGGCATCAACATTAGATTTTGTTTCAACAACCATGATCTAAATGTATAATTTAAAATAGAAAATTTTATAATATTTTCATATAAATATAAAAATATAATATCTATTTAAAATATTTACTAAATTTCAATACATTATATCAAGTAATATGCAGATTTATTTTGAAATAGACCGGGGCAGCCCGATAACCTCAATAATATTTTAAACTCGTGTGTTTTCACAATCAATATGATCGCTTTTATTGTGAACAAATTAAATGAAAATATATTTGCTACAACATACTGCTTAAAGATATAATAATAAATGATAAAATATGACACAAATAGTAATAAATTAAAAACCTACAAAGTACAATGTACAAATCTGTAATCTGCTAAAAAATCAATTCACTGTAGCAATATCAAAATTCAAGAAAGATTCTGAGTAGTGAGTGCATACATACGAGATATATATACACATACAAAAAAAATTCAATTCCATATATAGGAATTTATAAAAAAGAATGCACTGACACTGACAGCTGACACGTCAATATATTTTATTCATTTATTAAAGTCCCGAGAAAAAATTTAGGTCCCTTGCATAACTGGTATAAATTAAAAAACGGTGAACCAATGCCGGAGAGGGGTACACATCGAGATGAGGAAAACTTAGCGAACGTACTCTGACAACGTACTGCGTGAAGTTATCAACTATTCAAAATATCATTAAAATATTAATATTACACAAAGTGTCTAAACACAGAGCAAACGACGACTCATTTTACACTGTTATATTATTTCAACAATTTGTGCTTAAATCGTACGCATTTTATAAGGTCTGACCATATAATTCCTTTAAATAATATTATATAACAATAATTCCATCTTCTTATTTTTGGAATCGTGAGGCTAAAAATTAAAACGTTTATTAGAGTTATATAATACTGTACATCGAAATCTTACAACGCTCTTTAAGACAGTATTTTTACATTATTATTTAATTAAAATAATTTTTATAACTGTTATTTGTTTTTTTTTTATTGAGATTGTATTACAAACACGTTACAAACACATGTACATAGTTATATCAAATAGTAGTACATAGTTATATCAAATAGTAGCATTTTATTACATTATTGTTCAAAAATCCTAGTCCCAAAAGTTAATAAAAAAACCTAAAGGATATACAATTCAACTGAATTCATACACAATGTTTTCACTTAACATAATACCATAATATCGATACAATGAGTACATTTAGTTAATATTTAATAACATAAAGTATACTTTTATTAGTTTTTAGTTAACTTTTGACTCCTGGAACATTGTACCCAAAATTGACAAGTGCGGTTTTATTGTATTTCAGTACAGGGTGTTTATTATTTTGTTACAATTTATTGATAAATATATTGATTTTTATAATATTTTCCAATAGAACAACGTTTATCAATTTTGTTCACGGTATTCCAATTATATAAATATAAAGTCGACATTTCGTGTCAAGAGTTGACACTGCCCTAAAACAGTGCAAGGAATCTATGAATATTAATATGCGATTATACACATTTAATTGCGTGGCACTTTACTGAAATACCAATACCAATTTTGGTTATTTTGTGTCAATTTCAACTTAATTGTAACCGGTTTGTACATTATTTTATTAAATTTTGGCATTGCGTGTCTGAATTAAGTAGATTTTGTAAACTGCATTTATGATTGGCAAGATTTGTTTTAATTAAGTTTAAAAAAATTAGTCGACTTGAAAACGTTCAGTTACATTTAGAAAAAAATATGTTTTCATTCTCGCCTAGAACTCATAATATCACTAATTCTCTTCATTAGAGTTATCAATTCTTTGTTTATGGTTCTAAATGCTGAAACCCTTTGCCCTTCGATATTTAAACAACCATCTCCATTACTAATTTCAAAAAATATTGCTTCACATTTCTTACAATTTATCATTAATATGACTTTTCATCCGTAGCGCTCGTATGTCCAATAGTTCACGCTTGCCCATTGATAATTTCATTCGAGTGTGTTGACTGATGAAGCCATCTAAATTAACATAACTTGATAACTTCACGCAATACGTTGTCAGAGTGCGTTCGCTAAGTTTTCCTCAACTCGTGTGATGACTTATGACGCAATCTAAATTAACATAACCTAATTTTAATAGATTTTAATTTGAAGTCGAAAAACACTTAATTTCGTGGCACGCAGGCCATAATGTTGGCCCATTGTGCAACTTCATTTTTTATTGATCCTCGTGCGAAGGTCTTCTTCTTCTTTGTGATCTCATAACCTAATTTTAAGTAAATTTTAATTGGTATATTCCTCATTTACTTTTTACACTGTACATAACTGTAAGAAACAACTATAAAATTGTAATAGTTTTTATATGTATATAAGGCCGGCCTTGATGTTTCCATATTATAATAATAAATAAATATATTTTCGTTATTACTACAAATTAAATTAAATTTAGTAAAATAATATTAACTTGAAAAATATTTTCCTAAATCAGTAACATTAATTGTTACATATATATTTGTTTCGGTTGTATTATTGTTGACATTTTATGTACACTTAATAAATACGTAAATAGTGATCACATGATTGGTAACAAAAGCATTGTTATGTCCTGCCTTTTTGATACATATTTTTACTGAATTGTTTAGACAGTAGTTGTCAAATATACCTCTTATATCATTTATGTCAAAACCTGACATAATACTGGTGTTGACGGTTCGACTTACTTACTTACATTTTTTATTTTGTGTTTAATATTGTTTCAAGCATGCTACATGAGCTGCTTAAAAAATTGGGTCCAGTTCAAATGTTTAAACATCACAAATTAAATAGTTTATATGTAAAATAAATAAAAAACAACTGAGCCGAGGCCGTTAACAAATGTTTGAGCAAACGATCTAGCTGATCCCAAAATTGTATAGAAAAAAGGGTCCGACTCAGATTCTAATATATATTTTACGCCAGGCCAATATGTCGGCGGCGCTATCTACATTAAATTTCTAAATTATAGATATATATATACATTAATGATATCAGCCAATGCATACTTCATACCTATTTTAAGTAAATATTCACAATATTTATCCTCAACTCAGGGCTCACCGAAATATTTTGGTACGCCTTTGGAAAAGAAATTCACAATTATAAAATTCATTTTAGTTAGTTCTATAATATATTGACAGATGGCACTTAAATATACTGGCATGCGCCAGTATAAACCAAAAGATAAGAACAGTTAAAATTATTAATAACATTGCATAATTTAATTAATTATATCAATTCAAAGACATCATTTATAGAATCATTATCAAATTAGAAAATCAGTATATATTTTTTTTTACATAGAAAATAAATAATAAAAACATGTAAAAGTGATGTGTACCTCACTACCTCGTCGATGTCCGAACTATCAGTATCATCTATATCTGGGTTATTAATTAAATTTACAAATATTATAATTGTTACTACTGGAATTTTAGTTTCAGTTTTGCTTGGCTTAAGCCAATGTGGCACTTTTTGGAATAACAAAATATGGTACATTATTTACACAGATGCATTATTTTCATTCACACATTCAAGTTTTTAGAATACAAATATCCACAACTCTATCCGCGTTTAATGCTCAATGATCCACTTTTGGGAAATACTGGAATCGTTACATTTGCGGGCATAGAGATGATCCTGTAAGTTAAGGTTTTCCACATCTAGACATAAATCTATGCGAATATTTCGTAACTGTTTGTTGGCAGTAATTTCCCACTTTTCATTGAAACTATCGTTAAGCAGACATGGTGCCATAACCACATTACTTTTAGGCGTTGAGCTATAAAATACATTATTTTTTATAGCGACCGTATTTTTTTAAAATTAAATATGTTACCTAATTTGAATTGAAGCACACGATCCCTCATTTCGCAACACTCCACTAATGGTAAGAGAGAAAAACTGTGATCTAGTCACATCGGGTTTGTGACAGGAGTATACACCAAGATTATAGGGTTCTTCATTGTTCTGTTGCAAATCATCAAAACAAAGATTATCTGCCAGCGAAGAAACTCGACCGTAGAATTGAACGTTTTTGGTCGGAATAAATTTTTGTGGATAAATATTGTTCAAGAACCAGTCAAAACTTTTACATTTTAATTTTTCTCGCAAGACTCGTCGATGCGTAACATCACCAACATCAGGATTGTTCTAAAAAATAGTAATATAATTATTTATTATAAATATTATTAAATGCAAAATAGTTTGTTTTACTTTCAGATCGGGTCGATTCATATAAAAGAGATCAATATACTCGTCCATCCAGACTTGTGCCATTCGAACCGTGTTTATCCCATGTGTATCACGATTTTGGGGAAATCTATTTACACGTTTATTTTGTTTAAAAATCTAAATTAATCTTATAACTTGTTATACAAATATACTGAAAACTTACTCGTATGGATGGAAATCTCTAAAAATATGACCTACTCGAGAACATGGTATGGTTTCAATTGTTCCACCACACTGCCAGATTCTAAAAGACATTTCCAAATTCTCTCCTCCCCATCCATCCATCTGCTCGTCGTAGCTTCCGATTTCCCAGAAATATTCTCTTGCGATAGCAAAAAGACCACCGGCCATAGTTGGACTATATGTCGGACATATTTCAACTTCATCAGTACAACTAGCCTTTATTCTTTCTTTCTCTTGCTTAGACACGTCAATCCAGTCAAAATGGCCATTCCAAGAAAATCCACCAACCTAAAAATAAAAATGATGCATTTTACAACAAATCATGACTAAGTATAGTTATACCTGGAAATGTTTGTAGCCATTAACACTGTAGTGGAAATCTTTGGAGTCAATAACATCAATTATGGGAACCAACACACTCGAATGAGATTCCTTGATTCGTGCAAGCAATGGTTCTAGCCAGCCAACGACGCCCTCGCAATGAGCGTCCAGAAATACTAGAACATCACCCCGTGCTATTCGAGCACCAGCTAAACGAGCTCTAATCAATCCTAGTCTAAAGCATATACAAATTAAAATATAATATTAATATTCTGTGGCTGACTGTATAAAATATATTATTATGTAGATCTCAACTTTATTTACACCAACATTTGAATAATAATTAGTATTGCTTTGAGTGTGTTCAATAATAACGGTTTTAATCTATCTTTTCATGAACTACATTCTATATATTTTTTTTATACACAGATTAAATAAAATCATAATTATAATACATGCTATTTATTATATAATTAATCTGTAGTGGTATCGAAGTTAAACTTAAAACCACAAAAAATATCAACGAAATACCTGTGCATTTATAGCAGAAAACAAGTTTATCTAGTTTCCGTAATAACATTTTAACAGGTAAATTTGTATGCGCGGATACCGATCACGCACCAACGCCTTTTTGGATACATGTGTGTGTGTGTTGGCAATGGGTTTGCCTGCGTATGCAATATTTTGGAAATATAAATCAAAAATACCAAAATATTATGTTGTTATTGTTATCATTATTAGTTATTATTTAGAGATAACACTTCAGAACATATAAATCAATAAACTTACCGACTCTCCAGACGAACAACCTTCACCATTCCTTTTGGGATACGGGTACTAATATAGTAATCCAACTTTTCTTTAAGTTCCAGGTTTGTACTGCTGTCGTCCACAAGAATTATTTCTTTTAGAATTCTACGGTCACAAGTGTTTAGCACACTGTGTACTGTCCGAACGAGTACCGAATATGGCTCATTAAAAAATATAATGATAACACTTGTCGTTGGTAGTGTGTCTAGGTCGAAAACCTGATTCCGACACAAAGGATTACGAGCGTCCGGAGTCGTTCGGTTGTAACTTAAATGCTCACTTAACTCCTCATTAAGAGAAATAACTGCTAGTTGCTTTTCACCGATTGCTTTGGCAGCTCCCATCATTGTGACGGCTTTACCCGCATCACCTAATCTAATGACTTGCTTGGCCAAATCCAGACGGATCAGCTTCTCATACACGGGTACATCTGGATTAAAAAGCTCGACATTTTCGCTTATGCTTCGAAGACTTGTTGTCCGATAATATTTAAAATACAAGAGAACTAGTACGACGGTAATTCCCAGCAAAGTTATCAGTCGCGAGTAGAAAGATCGGCGCAAAGATACTCCACCTCGAATATGCATTTTATTGTCAACAAAATATTGCGTAAAAAATTGTAACAATAAGAATTCATTTATCCCGTTGAAAGGATATTGAGCATTATAAGCAAAAAATACTATTATACTAATTTCTAGGAAAACACTTTTCTGTTTACATGATACACTTTTAATTTTCTACTGATAAATAATATTGCGGAAGAAATTAAAACACTGCAGATTAAGATGAGTTCCGAAAATCGAGTTGTGATGTGTTATTGTGTCTTTGGATGAGTATTATGAATATATACAGTGTACTCGAGTTGCGAGTTCCAATTGCCAAACTGGCGAACTACTGACATTTCAATATCAGACACAAACAGCGCTGCCGAAATGAAATACTACTATGAAAGTATTTTTACTTCTATTTAGGTGAATTAAAATGAATGTACTTCTATTTTAAAATCACTTGGCGCAAAAAAGATTTTATTTCTTGTATTCGTTTTTGGAAACATTTTTATGGATTTTATTTAAATGTAAAACGGTTTCATTAATCGTAAAAAGCCTTCTTTTATGTAATATTGAGTTTTGCATTTAAATATCAAAAATGGACAATAACAAAGATAATTTTCAAGAACATGAGCAGAACAAGTGCCAGATTATCAGACCGTTATAATCACGAAATAGGTACCAGTAACGTGGCAGACGGCAACTGGGAAAAAAAATAGAAAGAGTAAACGGTCACATACCTTGTCACAAATTATGCCACTATTTGTCTGACGCCGATCACTGCCAGACAAATATTGACTGACATCAGTGTTGCCGAAGTGACTTTTTGTAGTGTTCTCAATTTTCATACAAATTGTACTTTTCAGGCCTCGTCTGTATTCAATTCAGTACCTTTTTTGAATAGATGGCGCTTGGATATTACAATACATAATCTTTATTAATATCCTCCTTAATATCCATTCTCGAAAGCGGCAATTTAAAAATGCAATTTAAATCATTACTCATGTTTTATTATAAGTTCACATTTTATTATTCAAATAAATAAACATATAAATGTATTATTAGTTTAGTACAGAAATTGTATTATAAAATATGAAATAATAATAATAATAAAATTAAATAATACAAATAATAACGATTTGTGGTATTTGTCCAGAAGATGTTTTTTTTGGTACCCATAGTGCATGCAGTACTATGTGGCAGAGACAAGACAGTCCCGATAAAGGATTTGAGAAAATGCATTATGAAAATGGCCTGCGGAAACCAATAAATTGCTAGAATTGCAGCAAACTTTTTCCATAAATATTGCGAGTGTATTTTTTACATAAAAGTGTACTCAAGCATATTTGTTCATCCATAGTGTACATAAAAAGTACGATTGTACTCACTTCGGCATCGCTGACTGACATGCAACATTTTTGTATCGCGTGAGGATTCGCTCCGATACAATAAGCAAATATATAAGAAGCAACTAGAGTCAATAAGTGTATGAGTTAGAAACGAGGTTAGAAATGATAACCCAAAGCATTGATGTCAGATT
>JANSTU010053069.1:0-19877 GCA_027564075.1 Bolitophila hybrida
TATAACAGGTGGTATAATTTAGCGTTTAATTTCTATATGTACGTATACAGATGCCTGGAAAATGGAACTTGGTTTGCACATCCCGAAACACAGCAGGAATGGTCAAACTACACGAATTGTGTGGATATCGGAGACTTTGAGGTTAGTCCACTTTTGCGGCTAGCATTGAGACAATCTAATGCTGTACGTAATAAATTTGTAGTTCCGTCAATTGGTAAACGAAATATACGTGAAGGGCTACACACTGTCATTATGCACATTGCTACTATCTCTGGTCATATTTTTGTGTTTTCGGTGAGTAATATAATCGCATTTCTCGTGTGTACATTAAATTCACCGCAACATAAAACATACATTATCTCATTTGAAAAACGCCATCAACACCTTTACCGTATAGATCGCTCCGGTGTACCCGTATTCGGATCCACATACAACTGTTCACCTCACTGGCACTCAGCTGCCTTGCATGGCTCCTCTGGTACAAGTTAATTGTCGAGCGACCTGACACCATCCGTGATAATTCCGTAAGTCACTTAGTACATATTAAAGACTGCGACTTTATACAACCCAAAAATATATACGCTATAAAACCGAAACAACGACATTGTTTTAGGTATGCCACACACATGGATTATTATATCTTTATCTTTATGTTTATATGTAACTACTATACATGATTTGCTCTTGAAGGGTGCGGGCACAGCGCCCGAGTTTGTTAACCTATCATGTGGGTTTCATTGCGTATGCATATATACCTATAGTATGAGTTGCTGCGTGTCAGTTAATTATACCGTACCAGGCTAAAGAGGACAATTAATCAGAGTACACGCGTACCTGAGCTTAGTGAACTTATGCAAACAAATTAAAATCACATTATTCATTGTCAGTGTCGACAGATACGAAGTTTACATCATACACCCATCCCCTAGAGGTGTTACCTTCTATCATCTAGCTATATTGTAAACTATTATTGTATATTTGCCAAAGCAATTAACATGAATTTTTTATTTGTGATGAATGATGATATTAAGAGAGCTGCCCGGGGTTATATATAGGTTTACACAACATAATTAACTGTATAGATTGTTATGTTTTCACAAGGAGGGGCCGCTGGGTGGAGTGGCTCCGTTGGCAGTGCATATTTCATGATATTTAGCTAAAGCTTATTGCGAACCAGTATTCAATATATTTTTTATAAGAAAAGACATTAAAAAACGTAATTTATTGGTATATTGATTGATTTTACTAAATATAGGAAAAATACAACAGTTTTTTGCTTCTATATTTATGTCCACTTAACGAGAAAAAAATGTAACAGTATTAGATTTCGACAAAATATTTGTGAGTCAGTGATGACCCACCGCTCTTCAAAAGCATTCCATAAGAAACGGTAGTTACAAATTTCAGTTTGGTGGTTGGAGGATAAGAAGAGTACAGAAAATAATGGTAGTTGCCGCAACTTGCAAAATTACCGACAAAGGGATAAAAAAATAATAAGGAAAGATGTGAAAATCAAACCTTGATTTGTTCTTAATTGGATCATCAATAACTGGTTATTGAATAACTTAAGATCGCAATTATAGTAAATCTGTACATCATCAGATAAATGTGTATTGTAGAGTTATGGATAGCAGCAAAAAGTAATGGACCAAGGATTGACCCTCTGGGGAACGCCAGACGTAACTGGAAGGACATTTGATATGTCAACACATTTGTAGGGGTTTCAAGTTTCAAGAACAACAGAACTAGTAATTAATTGAGAATTTTGAGGATGGATTTAGAAGTAACGTAATAATTTCAGCGCGATAATTTCTTTGTAGTCGTTATACCTAGGCTGCGTTTTATCCCTAAAGACAACCTTACACAAGTGGGCACGGCTATCTAGTAAATGCAGTGTTAACCATTTGGTCTACATTAGCCATAGAGTAAATGAAATTCCAAAGTAATTTGTAAGCGTCATATAAAAGGTTAGATACGTTATTATTAAATATTATTATGGATATAAGAAGTATCAGTTAAAATAAGGATGAACAGTTGTATCGGTTAACAAGGATGTAATGTCTTCAAACTTCGGAAGTTATTTGTGTATTTTGTGTATTGCTAGAGAAAACATGATAAATCAGAGAAACTAAAGTCGGAAAAAGATGTGACGGACTTGATGACAGACTAATATTTAGTGCCATCTTTATGTATTTCAATGTCTCAAATAACCCTTCAAATGAAAAATGAAATTTCGTCAAACAGCATTCGACCATTGGAAGTACATTCATCAGAAGTAAAGCTTATATTTAGTGCCAGTAATAAAAAGTTCATTTTTACCACTGTCCGCAAATAGCCTATTGTTAAAAATGGCCTTTCGTCCATGTTAAATTTGGCCAAACGGCATTTGGACATTCGAAGTACATTCATCTGGAGTCTTATTCGATCATGTAATCCCTTGTGGGACATAGGGATTCATTGACCATTACGGGTTCGCACGACTGGTCAGGGCATGCTAATGTGCTGTGCTACTCCTATTGGAGTCATCTGGAGTAAAACTTATATTTAGTGCTATCTTTATGTATTTAATAACAAAATATTTGTTTACCAATGTCCCAAATAACCCATTCTTAAAAAAAATCTATTCCTCCAAGTGAAATTCCACCACATTTAAAAAAAAATCATATAACCAAATATCCCATTGTTAAAATTGGCCGTTCGTCCAAATTAAATTTCTCCAAACGATATTTGGCCATTCGTAGTATATTAATCTGGAGTTAAGCGTAATAAAAGTCATTAGATTAAAAGTTAGCCGTAAAAGAAAATACACATTATGTTTTTTTTATTAATAGTGTGAATATATTCAAGGTTGTCACAAGAGTTAATTTAAAAAATATGAAAAGCCGTTGCGATGCCGCCGTGCTTAGTTGAACCGGTGACAAAACCGCTCTCTAGATGCTGATACGCTACGTGAACCGATTCAAGTGAGCACTGCGAATCCTAATACTTGTTGATTATTATTCACTACTCCCTAAAACCAATGGATTAACCAAAGCACCTCGCATTTGCGTTACAATTAAGGGAAAACCTTCTGATGCCTGAAAACCTTCATCAGGGCTGGGATGTGCATGTTGCTTCACATGATCGTCATCTGGGTTGGCAAGCTAACGGACTAGTTTCTGTATTGGCCTCTTATATAATCCTGGTTGCTTACGTACAGTGACGTTGCGGATGAGACAATCTGGGCTGGAATGAAGCTCCACTATCCTTCCGAACGGCCACCGTGCCGGAGCTTGGTTCTCTTTCAGGATAATAACTATGTCATTAATTCTAAAATTCTGGCAGAATTCATGCCGGTAACTCTGAACGCCGCTAACAAATAGATTTTGACCGGATGTGGTTAAAACTTGAATCAACTTATTATAATCGATGTTAGATAGCACGTCAACAGACGACACTTCGAGTTACAACAACACAACCAGTCGCGAGCTCGCAGTCTGCTCCAAAGTCAACAAATCCGTTTTCCCGTAAGCGTAATTAATGACAATTGTTGCACCAGAATTCGAATCGTTCACGTAAGTCAAACGATGGTATGAGGTCATCAGCCAAGGCAATTCCACCTATCTGTCCTGAACGCAACAAACCGCATTTCATGTGGTTCTGTCCAGTATTCAAATCATAGGATCTTGAAAAGCGTTTGAAACGCGTGCGTGGACGGCTGTCCAGGTTGTGAAAATGCGAAGCACAATAATATCGCGGTAATCGTCAAGAACACCAGTAGCAATCATCATTCATCAATTATGTGTGCTTGCCTACTAGCAACCACACAACAAATACTAATAAAAACAATCAGAAGAATGAATGTTTCACAGATGATGTTATCCTAAAACCACAAGTAACCGCTCATCATATGGTTCCCGCTGTGTCACAGAATAGGTTTGAAAGTATTTCAAGTGCAAGGACTACACAGTATCTCTCCAGATCCGAGGCATGTGTGACAGTGGCACGCAGATAAACTAATATTATATCACAATATTACCTGCGTAACGTTGTCGAAATATGTTGTCTTTCTAATCGAAAGATTTCGATATCTTCGGCCCTTCTGGTTTCCAAAATGTCTGGATGTACGACACCTCATCCTTCCATATCTAATAAAACTAATATTAAATAAATAAAACATACATATCGGGTGCATCATTCATAACATGCTCAAGAAAATCAGCCAGGCAGGCCCAGACTGAGTCCTAAATTGACAATGAATTGGCTTTCCGCATTTATAATAGTGATTACCACCTGTTTCTGTCCCTGGCGAACGAGCTTAGTAGCCGGAAGTTGGCCTCAAAAGAGGCCTGTGAAAATTGACTCTCCGAGTTTTTTGCCAATAGGGAAGCGAGCTTCTATAAGAGGGGCATTATGAAGTCGGCATCTCGTTGGAAACTAGTCATCGAACAAAACGGCGCATATTTGACTTAAATCGGATGATTGTAACCAATTTTATGAATAATTGAAAATTGAATAAAAATACCGCAGGACTTTTTTGACACCCTATTATATATATCAAAACACAAAAGGGCAACCAGAAGAAAACTTGACATGGACCAGAAAACTACAAGCGCAACCCTTCTGATTGTATGGCCTCGCTATTACACGTTGATAAATGATATCAGAAAAAACGAATTAGGTTTATAGGTATATATAAATAGAAAGGAACAAATGGATGGATACATTGTTTCACAAAGTTAAAATTGTTAAATGATAATGCACACTCAAGCTGGTTTACATTATATCTTTATCATGCTATAATACGAATACGTATATAATACGTATATAAAAAGCTCTTATGGATACTATCGTTGATATAGTATATATATATAATATGTCGATCCGTATTTGCGCCAGTACTGGCATAGGTTTTAATATATTTATATTTTCAGATAGATAAGTTTGAACGCACGCTTCTATTTTATAAGGCTATTTTTCGGGAGGTCATATTTTGTGCGTTTTTTGATTTAAATCCTAATTTTATTTTTATATTACTGCATGAATGTCCATCTTTTATTTTTCATCTAAACGGGTAAATTAGAAAAATCTCGGGAATATTATTCGAACTCATATGAAGGTTTTTAGAGAGTATTCTGAGAAATGTGTCATAGAATCTATGTTCTATGCAGATTCCAACCAAATGTATTCATTTTGAATTCTATATTTGACACATTAAAAACTACTTTTAGTTATAAGATAAGATATTATTGATACAATATATAATCAACATTTCATGCGCTGCCATATCGAACTCGTGCATCGTTGCATTTGCTGCTTAGGGCACTGTCCTAATCATACAACTTATATCTTGCTCTTACAACTTATATCACTACGTTTTGTATATTATATGTACACTCAAAGTTTGGGGGAAATGCGCGAGTATTGTATTTTATCTCATTTCATACGATCCTGTATTCCCTTGTGCGACATAGGTAGATCGATTCATTGACCATTACGAGTTAATGTAACGAGGCTATGGCGTCGGTAAAAAAGTAAAAGTTCTAAGGTTGTAAATCAATTGAAGACGATGAACAAATAATTCCAGTATCAAGTTATACTACAGGATTTAGGAAAACTTCATGGAATTCACCTAGAGAACTAAAAGCCCAAAATTCTACCTTTAAAATGTACGTTGTTTGCATGAAAGCTGGTGCTTGTGGCACAAAAATGCACCGGATATTCGCGTCTTGAGTCATTGTCAAAAGTATATTGAAGATATTGATATTGAAGACTTGCCAGGTTAAACAAAACAGCACACAGTAGTCAGTCGGTCTACCAAGGTCATCTTCCTTCCTTTTATTTAGCATTCTTACTTTGTTATACAATGTAAATGACTTATTATTTATATTATTATGTATAGAAAACAATAAAACTATTTCTTTGGTAAATAATTGTATTATAACAGAAGAAAGAAGAAGAAGATGTCAATAAATCAAAAAAATGACTCCATTATAAATAGATTTGGTGCATTATACTTCATTTTGTGGTACATTACTTGATGATCGCCAACTACTTCTGGATGTTCTGCGAAGGTCTCCACCTACATCTAGTCCTAGTCGTGGTAGGCATTCTTCTCAATTCATTCTTTTAAATAAACAATCTAAAAATTGGAAAAATGGCATTACGCAGGTTTTCGTCAAGGATTCAGTGGCAATGCAGTGGTTCCTGTTTATCGGTTGGATAGCACCTGTACTATTGATGATCACGTACGGAATTGTACGAGAGTACTATACAGAGGATGCCAAACAGTAAGATTATAATTTTTAATATATTTTAATAAAATATGAAATTGTCAATTAGTTGCTGGATTGAGGAAAGTCCCAGCATGTTAATTCTAACGGTGCCAGTGGTTATCTCTCTGTTGGCCTCGATTGGTAAGGCAAATCCTCAAGCAAATACGTTCGACTAATTAAAATAATTTCGTTGTTATGCAGTGTTTCTTGTAAATGTTGTTCGTGTGCTGTGTAACAAACTCCATCCGGGCACCGCACAATTGGCTCCGCTGGCACTACAAAAGGCTTTACGAGCCACTTTGATCCTGGTAAATACCATCGTATTTTTTATTTGTTTCACATTTAAAATTGAAATTTTGTGCGTATATCTGATTTCCACTCAAAATCCAGGTACCCCTGTTTGGATTACATTACATACTGTTGCCACTCGTCCCCGAGGCGGGAAGCTCACTTCATAAGGCTTATCAAATCTCGTCTGCCCTGCTGATCAGCCTTCAGGTATACGAATATGCGCGCGTGGTTTGTAATTAACTCACATACGAAATTTTTACATATGTCACAACCTGAGGCTATAAGGGTCTTTCATCAACAAAATCATTTATTCAATTTTTTCAATTACAGGGAGCTTGTGTTTCGTGCCTGTTCTGCTTTGCAAATCACGATGTTCTGCACGAGCTGCGCTCACTCGCTGTGCGGTTGTTCCCAGGACTACTGAAACAGCACACCGCTCGCAAGCAGGCTGCGGCAGCTGATGGTGCCCTTGCCACCCAGACGCGAGACGTAGTCGTTTGAGTGGTATTGGATACTGAGGTGGTGGTGGGCTGGTGCTTAGCGTAATACACATCAACCTTTCCACTGCGTGAATATATTATACGAGCTTTTACCCAAACCGTGCGCGATATTCTATATTTCACATTTTTCTGATCTTGTATAAGTGTACTGTTGTTATATGATAAATAAATTTAATATAAGTAAAACATCGTAATTTATGGATATATTACCTATAAATATGATACAATACACTTAAAAAACGTATTACGATTTGGAGGAAATGATTGGGATCAAAATCGTTCGCAGCCGATTAAAATAAACGCGCGTGGTGCCGTATACGCATGTTAAACATGACATGGGTTGGCGTGTTTTTTGCATGAGCTTGTATCTCATATAACAAACAAAGCCGCCGGCACCCACGTTTTAAAACGAAATTTTTCACCGTTGAGCGCGCGGTTTCGCGTTTCTATATGACTAACAATATTCACATATTTGATTTAAAAACAAAAAAAAAACAAAACTTAGTTCGTACTCCTAGCGTCCTGTGTGACCGGAAATCGCGCTTCGCATCGCTGAATAAAATTGGATCCATCAATAATTTAGTATCTACGTCAGCACTGATTTCCTATGGGAATTTCTGTATATATATGTGAGCTTGTCGCGTGCACTGTGCGTAAGGTTGGGGTTGTTTCCAGCTGGCAGCACTTTTTGAAAACGCTTGGAGGCAAGTACACTCGACGTATACTCTTAGTAACTAGCAATGTAATGTAATGATGGCACAAAGAAATTATATATAATCATATTTTTTTGTAAGTGTGGACGCTCTGACTGTAAAGCAACGACACTCGCTTATTTGAAGATTGTGCGCGGCTGCTACGTGAATGTTTGGGGGCGTCTAAAGAGGATACTTCTACGTTTTGACGAAATCAATTATAGAATTTTAGTAGGGGGTTGATTTTAATGCTGAAATCTGTAAAATCGTTATGGTTAACAAGTACATGTTCGTGAAATCGGTGGGTATATTGAAAAGGGTAAACGAGCGTGTATAATACGTTTTCGAGATTACTTCAAGAAATATTATTATTAAATATTAAATGGGGTATACTTCAGAAATACAAATACATTTTCCAAATTTACTTTAGAGTTTAAAGTTGTTATAGTTATTAAACAATATAAAAACAATATAAAATTGGTTCTAAACTATGCTCATAGAGGAGTACGATATATCAGTGGGCATTCAGTCGTAGGTCTTTTATTCTAAGTTTTCCAACAATTTTAAGCCAAGTCTTCTTATATATGTCAATAGTGCCAATCTTTTTTAAAGATATATGTAGCTAGTTTCAGCTAGCTGCACCAGAAATGAAAATGGAAGAGTTGTATTCACTTGTCATGTTTCGAGAAAAAAATATGTTTAAAGTAAGATGAGATATCGATAATTGATTGTTATGTATAATAACAATCAATTATCGATATCTGGCTGGCTAAGCTGGCTGGCTAAGCTGGCTGTTTAAGTAATAGAACTTTCATGATGCTGACTTGAATTAGATGAATTAGGTCAGCATTTCAGTTATTATTTGACAGTGGATCATTCTACTATCGCAAAAGAAGTACAACAACTAGGCGTCAACAGTGAAATGAAGAATAGCGAAAAAGACATGAATATAGAAAATTAAAGTGGACCAAGAACTGAACCTTGGGGAAGAAGTAAAAATAGCTATCTAGTGTACCACTAGTATCAACACCTTCAGTTTCTTGTCAAAGCTGGATATTGACTTGATTAAGTAAAGAAGAACAACCAAACAGTTTAAGTTATGACAAATTAGTTTGTATCGAATGCTTTAGAGAAAAAAATAATAAATATAAAAAAAAAATTATAAAAAAAAAAATTTCTACCTATATTAAAGAAAAAATTCAAAAAGAAGTTATATTAAAAATACAATTATTACAATTTAAAAAAAATAAAAGAATGTATTAATTATATAGAACCGATGTTAATACAACATCAAAAAATTATATATCGTGTGAACCCGTAACGTATTCATTTGAAAACAAAACTATTTTTTAATAGTTGTGAACGGTAACCTCCTTTTAAGGAACAACACAAAATCCAAATAATTTATTAGGTATTGATAGACTTATACAGATATTTACTGTTTTCGTATTTTTTCATGTTTATACTTTAAACTGTCAGCCGCCATAAGTTAAATATACTTGAAGAACGTATGGCTATTTGCGCTATAAAAAATTGTGCAGCTTTCAATTGCAATTTACAAATATATATAATGAATACACTAACATTAATGTGAACACTTGAAAAAATAATATAATTATTATTAAAAATCGATTTCTTCGCTTAAATTGAGTCTAAGGAATAAGTTCTGTTTTATTTATTATTTTTTTTATTTTTATCGCAAAAAAATGTAAACTCTTCAAAATATATGCAATAAACATAACTTTCGATGCTCTAGACTATCTAGAGTGGAGTAACCCCTTAAGTTTATGTTATTATTTAATTGTTTTGAATTGTTTTTTTTTGTGAAAAATTAAGTGAATAATAAGAGAAATATATTATATATATAATATTTTATTAAAAATGCAATATATTTGTGGTAGTTTAAAATTGAGGTGGACAAATAGTATTATATTAATTGTTTTGTGTATAATAATAAATAAATAATTTGGCACACAACTGTGTTTGTAATATAAAATAAGAAAATATTGAAAATACATTCTTAGTAAATTAAAACTATTATCATAACATAACTGCAGTCACAGTTATTTACCTACACAGATATAATTGGTTTGTTGAAGAGATTAATTAAGATTAGTTAATTGTTTCTATTATATCGGTGTTTAAAAAAAGGAGTAAATTGTACTTCAGGGGGTATTTTATTATTATAACTAACTTAAATCTAATTACTTAAAAACTAACATAAATATCCTAAAAAGTATATCTAGAACATGATCTTGAATGCAACTGTGAGGCATTTGAATGCAGTTATTGGTCAAGCGAGTATACTAGACCATCTAAGTACGCTCGTTTGTGATAACATAGTATGTAAGTTTGCCAGCGGGATTGAATAATAGCGAGTTTAAGTGTTTATGTAATAGTACAAAAGGTGGTTTGGCGTTTAAAAGGCTTTCTGTTATATCTACATCATAGTTAGCTATGTTTGAGATTCTAGGATTTTCGTGGTTTTTATGTTTTCAAGAGTAGAAATGGCTAGTCAGATAAGCTTACGATCGATTCTGTCAATATCACAAGAGATGTAGAGTTTTTTTAAATGCTTAAATTAAGATCGTTTGAGGTCAGTGCAGAGTCTTAGACTGCGTGCGATGCTCGATAATACGTAGTGTTTCCATTTGGTGTGAATATATGTCTGACCAATTAGGAAAGGCGTAGAGGAGTTTAGGACGGATCATCTGTGTGTAACATAATCTTTTGACTTTATTGGAAATGTGTGATGAGCGAAGAAGAAATATATTATTTGTAATAGAAGCACGAGTGGATTTAGAAATTAAAAATTCTCGGATAGGGTAACACCAAGATATTTGGTGTGTCTGATATTAGAGATGTTAGTTTGTCCTATTTTAATGTTTATGTTCAACAAGTTACGTCTTATATGAGGAGAGGTATGTATGTCAAAGGGGTTTTATTGTTTATTTGAAAGTCTTGATTATATCATGTATGACACTTTCGAAAACTGTACTAATAGAAGGTAGTAATGTTATTGGAGGATAGCTGCTTATATGAGTGGCAGGTTTGTTTGGAAAGGGATGACGATTGCATTTTTCCATATATCAAGGAAATGGCCTATATTGTAGCAGAGATTGAATGAGATAGCTAGTCTGTAGGCAAATTTAAAGGAAGTTTTTCTAAGGATTAAATTAGGAATGGAGTCCTGCCCAGCCGATTTTGTGTTTTTTCTACTTTTTATGATGCCCATAGTGGTTAGTGGGCAAACAAACAATTCATGGGTTATAGGGCCTAGAATGTCAGCAGGAGAATCATCGGAGAAGATGGTAAATTCAAATTAATTATCGTTAATTTGTCTGTTAATTAAAGGGCATTCAAGGTTTAGATTTATGTTATGTATGTTACTAAAATGAGTGCCAATGAGAGTAACCTTTTCCTTGTCATCCGTAGCAGATGAATTACTATCATTTAATATAGGGGTTTTTTTCTTAGATAATGAGTGTATTTTTTGGATGACTGATTTATTGCATTTTATATTTTTTAATTTCTTAGATGAATAATTATTCTAGTGAATACTAATAAACTCTTGGATGATTTTAGTTAGGCATTTGATTTGACATTTTAGGAGGGGTTGCTGTGAAGGTAGTTACTTTTGAAAAGTTGTTTTCTCATCTTATTTTAGTAGAGGTAAGCACGACTTAGAATTAAGAGTAGTGAGAGGAATATGGGTGTTAATGTTTTGGTGTATAATTAGATTAAGGGAAGCGATGAGGTTATCAATTTCGTAGTAGTGTAGGTTTCAATTTTTTGTATTCAAAATTGTCCAGTTGACTTCACTGTAATTAGGGATTTTTGGAATATGATTAAAAGTTATTATTCCCTCAGTATGAAATATTTTGTTGGTAATTATTATTAAGCATTGCCGAATGTTTGGAGTTAAAATCACAACCAATAATAGTAGATTTGATTGCAGTGGCAGACAGGATCATGTCCAAGTTAGTTGGGAGAAAATTGAGATTTGGAGGTTCATGAATAGAAGCAACACAAATGTTTTTGTTGTTCGTATAATGTATTTCAATAAGAGTACCTCCATGTTTTGCAATTGAATAGGAATCTGTTTAGAGGAAATAATACTTTTAATAAGGATGGCAGTACCCCCACCAACATCCCCAGTAAAATGATCATTTCTGTAAAGAGTGCAGTCTTTGAATGAATACTTATGTCTATTGTTAGTTAGTTTGTTAGTTTAGTTTCGCCAAGTATCATAATGTGAGGTTCATGATTGTTGTGAAAAGCTTTTCTTATGCTTTTATACAGAGGTTTCATAATATTTTCAGGTTTGATAGATGTAATTGTGTCTCAATTTCGATCGATCTATGCAACCTTCGGCAACATTTATATGTCATTCATATGTATCTTAGCGCGTCCGTGAAAACACATTTTAATGATGAAAAAAGTAATATCTGTACCTGGATTTGATACCACTTGATGAATAATAGGGTACACTTTATTAAAGCACCATTATTATATATATTATTCTCATATCTCGCATATAAATAGTAAAATATTAACACATTAATATTATTTTCGACATTCCAGCGTCTAGAATTTTGCGGAATTATAATTTTTCTGATTTATCTCAAAAAATATTTGATTTTTTATCGGATTATCTAGCCAGCGCTAGAATCTAATTAGAATAAACGTTTAAAAAAGTGCAAGATCATCTAAACTGTTGAGCTTATGAAAACTGCTTGCAGGTTCTATGACACAAATAATTGAGTGTATATGTTGGAATCAAATTCTTAGTCTGTGAATCCCTAATCGCATTTCAGGAAATCACCAAAAAACACATTTCATTTGGTTAAATGTTCCTAGACTAAACTAAAAATTTAAAGTATTAAAATAACTATTATTTATTATTCAGAAACATATAGTTGAAAACCCGAGTTCTTACAGAATGACATTTCATTTTGTATTTGTTGTTGATCATTTAAAATATATGTCATAAGTTACCGTCAGTCAAACTCAGAGTTTAACAAAACGCCTGCCAGTATGCGATTTCAATGTGTAGAAAACATTCATGAGAAATTAAATTAAATTCAGATTATTATTTATGAAATATTTATGTTTATTTATTTTTCGAGAACATAGTTCAAAAACCGATTTCTTTCATACAGCATAATTTTGCATATATTTTTATTAGGAGATAGAGTGGCACTTTAATCTTGTGTCTTTATTCAAAATATCAATATCGTAATCGAAATCAGACTCAGAGTAACTCTCATCATCTTAAATTCATCACAACATATTATATAGCTTAGATGTAAATCATTTCAATGGCTGAATATCTTATCTTAAAACGGGACACATACATCATACATACTCTCAAGGGCACACGATTTGCCCTTATATCAACCGCAGCGCAGTAATTCTGAAGCGATAAAAAAACTTGAATCTTTCCAAATCTATGTTTGATCGTCTTATCACTGAGTCGAGTGTATGTGTACACACACAGAAACAGTATAAATTTATATGCACAAATGTGCGATACACCTACATTGTTGTTGTAGTGTAGAGTCCGTTGTTAGACGAAAAACATATAGTGCAGTTGAAACTGGGCGCACTTGAACGGCAAATAAGTATAAGTGTCCACTTAAGATGACGCGACACAGACTATATAAGTGATAATTTGCAGCGATATGCTTTTCAATTTACTGACATCAGTGCAAATCATACGTATTGTTTTTCCCCAGCCATCAAAGATTGTATTTTTTCAAAAATGTCCGCTAAGGAATTGTGAGTTTTTTTATAGAGATAGTTCATTGACAGTGTCTATATATTATATAACATATCCCGCAAAGCGTGAAGCTTTACCGGAGAAATAACCAGATTTGAAAAGTGACTGACACGCCCGACCCATATATTTTGCGGCCAATAAATCTGCCTGTGCCTAATCCCAGTTCAAACGAGCGTGCTCTATCCAATGTTTAATTTAAAATTTATATAGTGAAGTGACAGTTTTGTTTATTTTCCATCTGTATTAATTTACGATTTAATTGTGTTGTGAAATTGTGTCTGTGTGTTTAACATGAATTCGTACCTTTCGTTGCCACACCGGAAGCGAAAGACCCGTGTGACTCTATGTTTGCGGATATTCTGTGTCATTGCAATTCCCACGTTTTATATGCTATTACCAGCGCCCCCGCCGGATGACAATCGAGGTACGCGAATATACCTCATTTTGCACGATAAACAATATGTTAATATTATTATTTTTTTTTACAGTACCGACAGAAATGTTCCGTAGAAGAAGTATGCTAAGTATACCACCAGATAGAGAAGTGGAGAATGTTACCGTACCCGTGCAGGTGGTGATACAATTGAATGCCTCGGAACCTGCGAACTGTACAGAACCTGCCATTTTTGAGTTTCCACGTGATGGATTTACACGAGAACAGCGACAGCAGGGCTGGGTTGTAATTCACCTGCTAGTTGCGTGCTATTGCTTCTGGCTATTGGCCATCGTGTGCGATGACTACTTTGTGCCAGCCATTGAGGTTATGTGTTACAGTAAGTATCTGGTAAGCCCAGTCAGGTCATTTTGTTTCAACAAACATCTAAACATGATTGGAGTCAATATCACACCGCTCTGTAGAGAATGTGAAATGGAAGAGGAGACTGTGAATGTACAAACCTCTCAAGATATATGACCTCACTCAAACTTAAAAAAAACATTTCGGACTTTATAAAAAGATCGAATTGGTTTGGTGAGGATTGCTAATATCTAGAAATGGACAATGGGTCCGATCTGTAAACTGCGTGCGATCATTCGTTTCAGAGCATTTTAAAATATTAAAACTAAATCGAGATATATTTTTTTCTTATTTTTAAATTTCGTCTTTTTTTTGTTTCACGTAATAATAATGTCAAAAGTTATACAGTACAATTTTATAATTTTTAAAAACGCCAGCCAAGCAAGCATAATATTTTATAACTTTCACTAACTAGCTAATCGGACGAAATAACAAACATTCTCTGGATATTACTTCAAAAACATGCATATTTGTCTTTTATAATTTACAGCTGTTTAATATCTTTTTAATTCAATCTACTTTCTACTATATAACCTGATGCATATGCATTTAAATGCAAATCGAGCAAATTCATTTGTTCTACTGAAATTAACTGTGCTTTTCCGTATTGCATTCGCCACTCTCATCTCGCTGTGTACATTTAATTATACGCTCGACAACCCCATGCACACATTATACATAAATAGAAATAAGCTCTGCGATATATAACATACGTATAACGTATACATTGTATGTATATGGCATACAATATATGTATGTTTATGCTTGGTACTTTACGAGATTCTCCAGATATGAATGGTAGCGATATGTGTATTTTTTTTTAGACATTTATGTTTTATTGTGCGATTTTGTATATGTTTTTCTTCTTGTTTGCATTTGGCAGGCCTGCAAATGAAAGAGGACGTTGTCGGAGCCACATTTATGGCGGCGGCAACATCTAGTCCGGAGCTGTTCATCAATTGTGTGGGCACGTTCATAACACAGGGTGACCTTGGTGTGGGCACCGTTGTCGGCTCGGCTGTGTTCAATATTTTGGCAGTGCCCGCCTGTTGTGGATTGTTTGCAGGACAGGTAAGAGTCAAGTGGAAATAATCAATCAATAAAATACAATGGGGATGCTTTTAAGTTAATTAATTTCAAATACAAATTTATTTAAGAGGGTTTTTTGAAATATACGAGATGAGACTAAAAAAAAAGTTTATTGATCAATCATATAATATCCTAATTCAGAACTAATTTTAACCAAATATTCGAAGGTCGTAAACCTGGACTGGTGGCCAGTCAGTCGCGACTGCCTGATGTATGGTGTTTCCGTGCTGGCCCTTATCGGAGTTCTTTACGATGGTGTCGTCATGTGGTATGAGGGACTTGCTCTGGTAATGGCGTACTTTGTCTATATTTTCGGTAAATTAGTCATCACATAAGACACAAATCGAAAAACTAAAAAGCCAACTTTTAGCAATGTACTGTAATGACATCATGGCTCGTAAAGTTCGAACGATGGTATCAAAGTTGAGACGAAAATCTCGCGCGCGTCCCTATCGTGAGGTCACCGAAATTGTTCCACTACTTAGTCCCAAAGTGGTACATGATGTAATCGATCGCGATCCCGTCCATCCCTTGGAAACAATTGAGGAGGTTAGCAATACTTCGTCCGAGGAAATCGCAGACTCTCCGTGGCAACGTGCTGAAGATGTGGGTCGATGTGCATTTACGTTGCGCTGGCCCATAACCCTAATGCTATGGCTGACCATTCCGGATTGTCGAAAGTATCCACGTTTGCGTATCGTCACGTTTATAATGTGTATTATGTGGATTGGTCTTACCTCGTATCTGGTGGCGTTCTTGATCACCATTGTCGGTAAGTTCAAAAAGCAATTTATACAGAACTATTCTATCGCTATTTGTTACTTTGTCCAAGTAAATGTCCAACTTCGCTGGTTTCAGGCGACACGATTAATATTCCAGACTCAGTGATGGGCCTAACATTTCTGGCGGCTGGCACCAGTGTGCCTGAGGCAGTTTCTAGTGTAATTGTCACCAATCAAGGACACGGAGCGATGGGCATCAGTAATTCCATTGGCTCGAACACTTTTGATATTCTGCTGTGTCTCGGTTTGCCTTGGTTCGTGAAATCCTATTTCCTCCCAGCCGTGGCCGGTGAGCATTGGGTAAGAACATTGATATATAAATGTACAATTTTTAAATCTAACATCATTTCTCCAAAATAGATTACGCTTAACTCCTCTGGACTTACTTACTCGGCTGTCTCATTGCTATCTACCCTTTTCGGTCTGTACGTATCGTTTGCACTTAATAAATTCCGTCTGGATTGGAAGATTGGGCTCACCTGTACCTGTATGTACATTGCGTTCCTGGTGTTTGCCAGTCTCGTTGAACTAAACTTCTTTTTTCCAGTCAATTTGCCAATTTGTGATCATTAAATATTTATGTTTTTTTTAGTAGATATCAATAAGTTTTTAAATATTCATACCTACTATATTAAACGGACAAATTTACTTTTCTCATTATCACTGAATATAGAGTTATGTATGGGCATATACACATTAATTTCCTAATTATCACCGCGCGGGTGGGCTTGAATAAGCTTCCGTGTTTTCGCATGAACTAAACTCATTTCCGGTGAATACGCGGCGAACAGCAATTTGCACTGAAATAGTTTTACAAGATAAATACTTTATAGCGGTGAGCATTGTTTTATAATTTTATATATAGTATATTTATTGTACGTACGTATGTTAGCAATTCAATTGGAAAAGAATGGAATGTTGAAAGTTGAAAGTCACTTATAAAGAGTAGGTGTTTTATCATTTAAAAACAAATAAAATAAATTAAATAAAAAACTCTTATTTGATTCTTATTTGTTTTCTAAATTTCGTCATCAAGTTCTCTTGTTAGTGAATATTGAATTAGAAAAAGGATTATGATCAATGTTTTGGATGATAGATTCAACATATTTCACATCTGATTGTCTCCCATGAAAAGTATAATTTATTTATTTTTATTTTTTGATTTTGTGTGTAAGAACTATATTTTCATGTCAGTAATTCACGGTTATTATTGACAAATTCAATTCGGGTGTACCTTTTAGTACGGTGCCTGATGTACGTTTCTAAGAGGTCAACGGCAGCGTGGATGGTCCCACAGTTAGTGTGGACTTCCTATAAAACCAATTCCAGATTGGTGTTCCTGATGTGAAAGTGCTCACAACCAAACAATCCACAGATAATCAATGGCCCGATATTCCATATTTCAGAAACAGTAGGCTATTTATAGACTTAGCAACCAACTGCTTTAAAGTTCCACATTCGAAAAACGATTCGGTCTGTCGAACCTTTCAAATTGTTTGTTTATTAAAACTAGTTAAAACGGCGCATATTGTGAATGTTATTAAAAAAATCCGGTTGGGATGACAAAAAAGAAATTAAACTAAATTATATGACCTAATAATGTTGAGAAAAACATTTTTACGAAATACCGATATTAGGTGAGATATTTCCAAATAATATTGGTTAAAAACCAATTTTCTTTTTTATCTTTATATTTATTTTACTGATATTTCCCAAGAAGTTTTATACTGCCATAAAATGTTAATTAAAAAACATAGCAATAAAATACAAAATAAATAAAAATAATAAAAATATTTGTATTTACACTATACAAATTTCTAAACAATATCGGTTTTGTAATGTTCCGTTTTTGTGTAATATCCCTAAATATGTATACTTTATTAATACAATTCAGTGTAAGTACATCATTTATTTATATTCTATATATTCTGGAGATCAAATTGATTATATATCAATTTTTATCTGTAAATACATCATATTTAATGTGAGGTTAGCGAAATTGATTTTCATTAAATTTATTATAGATGTATAATTTGAACTTGATTTGTTTTTGTTATAGTTCTGTTGCATGTTTTAATTTATTAATCTTTTGAGTCGAGTTCAATAGAATAAAAATATTGTGGTCGAACAGATCGTACATATAGTTTATAGAGAGTATTGAGTCGTTTATCGGGACAGCTATTCTGCGTAGTTATATATTTGCTTCTAACGCAAACATATATGCATATGAGAGGGTAATACAATCAATGACATTACACATTTGACATTTGAATGTTTGTTTTCATTTCAATTGCAGTGTTTATGTTTACAAGTCCAGCGATTTAGGCAGATTAGGCAGGCAGAATAAAAGTATTGAGATAATCATTACTCGATCTACGCGTTTCAAGGCGGTATCATATGTTATCATGCGTCACACGTCATGCGTAATAAACTTTTCGACACACAGGAGGTTTGTTGTGGTCTTCTGATCATACATTCACAAGTCCGGAATAGCCGACGAATATTTGCAGAAAAGGACACTACGCTGCGACATCGTCCCCCCCTGGAAGGGCTCGATATAGCTCTTGCAAGGTCAAACTCCTCACCATTTGTCCGAGTTTTTTTTTTGGTGCTTCTAATACTGCTCCACCCAGTCGCGAATTTGACTTTAAACCACAGCCACCACGATTCTCCCGCTATGGGGCCTACCTCGTCGACAGGGCAGAGACAAGTCTCTGGGGCTCCCTGCCTCCCGTGGTACCATTTAACCTTGGTAAGGCTTCGAAGCACAGATCTCTACCAGTTATTTTACGGCTTGCACCGCAGGGCGACTGGTTACACTAAGCTCGGCTAGGGGGGGATCGCTTAATGTCCCTACGTCTGTCAGTATAACTTTTAACTGGCCGGACGTCGCCTGCACTGTACACCGGAGGACTAATCATCAGAAAGCAATGAAGATCGCCTGGCAAACACTCTTCTTGTATACTCTGAGTTGCACCCCTCGTACAAAGTGCACGGCTTACATCCCAACCTCCCTGGGCTTGCACTATTCCCCTGTCACCAAGCCTTCGGATGTCATTATATATGACACATTCACACAACACATATACCCAGTCCTCTCTAACGTGACCGCACAGACACGCTTGAGTGTTTACTAGGGCTCATTTAAGTAAAAATGCATTCAAACTATTTACCATGCCCAGTCAGAAGATAGCCCGTGTCTAAACAAAAATCAGGCACACCAAACTCATTTGCAAAACATGCATCCGCGATAAACTCATACGTAATCCTGCCATAATCATTCTCATTCCATCTTCGTTGCCAGGTTTCATACACCCTATTAGTCAGAAAGACTCTCAATTCCGCGTTCGTCCGCGTCCAGAACTCCTCCGCTACAACGATATCCCCTTCGACGGGTGCGATCGACCTCTTTACTTAGAAGAGCATCGCGCGTTTAATGACCAGAAGGTCCCACGGCAGTTCTCCAAGGAGTACCTGCATCGCGTCCGTCCGTCCGTCCTACATACCCTCAGACACGCAAGCATCGCCACTCTCTAGCAACGGTTGATTTCATTTCTACCATACTGATACCTAGACGTACTATACCATACTATTGCACCATACATCATGCACGCGACAAATAGTCCCCGGAATATCGTTCTCACCGCCGCCCCATTCAGTCCCCACTCCTTCCGCAACACACGCCTCAAAG